>JARVLU010001354.1:25159710-25174841 GCA_031762415.1 Simpsonichthys santanae
CTCGGATAGGGACCGAAACGTTTTCATACAAAAATAAAGTCCAGTTGTTTCTGTATTGAACCTTTCTTTGACTTTATGAACATTATTGTTATGCCACTTGATGATGTCTCATAAGAAGTATGTATAAAGGCATTGGGCCAAACATTGAACCCTGAGGAACACCACAAATAATTTAGTAAGTGTTCAATGTGTATTGAATAATCCTAACAGAAATCTGTCTGTCAGTGAAATACAGGATGATTTGAGCCATTTAGGTACAAAGAGACTGACAGAGGAAACTGTTTAAGAGGACGACATTATTTGTTGTGTCAAAAGCTGTACTTAACCATTACTAAGACAGATGATTTTATTTTAATAATACAGTTACAATCACATAATATAGAGCTCCACAACATTTTCTGGATTTTTTTAAGAGTTCTGATTTGAAATGGATTAGATTTGATTCAAAGATGGTTACTTTTTTGTACGTGTTTTCTTTTTTCTCAGAGCCCACCATGGAAATACAAACCGAAAAACAAAGGCCTTCTCATGGCCAGCTAATCTCTGTGCCTCATAAAGACACGATCCGGCTGCTGGAGGTGTACGTCAAGCGTAGCCTCAGCCTGAATGATGGCACGCTGGGGACAAAGCGGGCAGGGAAGAAAGAAAAGTGGGTGACCATGGCCAGAAGGCACCGGCGATCCTCCAGCGATCCTTCTCTTTTCTTGGCTGAAGGAATAAATCCCGAAAACACTGATGTGTTTTCTGCAGTGGAACCTCTGGCAGATGTGCCTGAAAAACTTCCTGAAGAGTTAGAGAAAATAAAAGTGACAAAGAAGAACAAGAAACCTTCACTTTTGAAAACTTTGTTTGGCTTTTTTACACGAAAGAATGATGAAGACAGTGACGACGACCAGTACTGTCCATCGGAAGTTTCTGCTGCCTCTGAACCGGTAACCACCTGCCTGCCAACAACTTCGGCTACTTTACAAAAGCGGAAAAAGTCGTTAAGAAGAAAACGATCAAAAAAACTTTCTAAAAGAGCGAGTAAACTTGGTAAAGATCTAATCACTGCTGACATCACCGGAGTAGGAGGCAAGTCTGATTTTAACTGTATCTGTGATGTTTGTTCATTTCAACCCTTTACAGAAAAACAACATGAACTTCACATGTGAAAACTCATTTTAACATCTAGTATGACAAAAAAAAACACACTTGGACAAACATGAGGCACTCATTTTACATGTTTCCTGGTTAGAACTTCACATTTTCATCTGAGGAAACATGCTAAATTAAAAAGTGAGACATGTTTAGTGTATTCTCCATGTGCTTTTGAATCATTTTCAATATTAACATGTAATTGCATGATTTTTCACATGTGGTAAAACCCCAGGAAATCCATGCTTTTTTTTTTCTGTAAGGGACCGGTTTCAATAAGAATACATTATATTACTGAAGTGATGCATTTGATCCTGCAAGTTATTGTTATTCAGGTTCAGTAATAACTGATCTTCTGCTCAACAGCTGTCGTCAGTGTGGAGCCAACGTATGCATATTATGAAAAGGTGTCCGAAGAACTGGAAAAAATTGTGCATGAAGTCAAAGAAAAAGAAGAAAATGAAACTCTTTCAGATGGTGAGAAACAACTTCTCTTTATGGTAATTTAGCAGATTGGAAAATAACTGCACTGACAAAACTGAAAATGAAAGTTAAGTTAAAGCTGGATTATTATACAATAAAAATAATTCATGTACCATAAATATTCAGTTCTGTTGATCCTTCGTTTTTGTTTGATCTCAGATGAAGTTCTCAACAGGCTCATCGCTTTAACGAAGGAGCAGGGTGATGTTATGGAGGGCAAGGTTTGTTTTTTTCTTATCTCCATGAAAAAGTATCATTTTTGTAGCAGCATTTTATGCTTAAATGTAATGAATAGTAAACATTATACATATATGTATATATGTTTGTGAATGCAGAGTCACCTTTTGTTCATACTATATTGTCTTGCTAGTTTTAGCTTAGCTGCAACTTGCTACATTTAGTTTTTAGCTACTGTTTTGCTGTTTTTATCTTAAACAGTTCAGTTATCAATTCATTCTTCAACATTCGGCACTCTGATTTTTCACACAAAATTACATTTTTCTAACTATCATTATTTCTGAGACGGTAAGAGATGTGGTCTTGTAATTCAGAGGTTGAGGGTTCAAGCCCATTTTGCATCATAAAAGAGTAAAAAGTAAAACAATTGGCATACATTTCATGCGAGTTTGCTCACTCTGGCAACCAATGAAGAAGGGAGCAGTCAAAATAAATATAATTATTTTTTAGATAATTTAATTCAAAATCTCACAAATAGCACATCATATGTGTCAAAGAGATGAAATATGTTGTGAATAAAAATAAAAATTAGTTTGTTTTCTAAACAATCCTGCTCATGCTCATTCCGTAGTGATCACAGAAAGTTTACCGGGTAAAACTAGAAAGATGTTTACAGTTAACTGTTGAGTCATTAAAAAAAAAAAAAAACATAAAAAAACACATCATGTGTGGAACAGCCTTACATAAACCTGATACTCATAAAACCTTCAAGTAGCTGTAAAAATTAATCATTTATCTACCAACTTATAAACACGGTTTGTTTAGAAAAACTTGTTAACCAGGCAACAATTTCAAATGTGCAAACTAATAAATTGAGATTTGTTTTGAAATATTGTTTACTGAAATAATTTACAACAGGAAATAGACTTTGTTTTTCTTTTTTCCTTGTGTTGTAACTCGTTCTTTCATGGCTGAAACAGCCAGTTGGGTTAGGACATTCTTCTTCTTCTTCTTCTTCTGGTGGCTGCTTCCTGCTTCAGGGGTTGCCACAGTGAACTCGCACGAAGACCTGACAATAGTTTTTACGCCGTTTTTTGACCTTCTTTATGCAACCACAGACCACCGAGCTACCACAGCCCTCTGTGTGGAGCTGAGAGCTGCTATCTAGAATGGTTAAGGGCCTTGCTCAAGGGCCCAGCGTGGGGCAAATGAGGGTGGAAGCAGGTGTGAGTGTTTCACCTTTTCCACCCACATTTTGGTGTTGTCCATCTGCAGAGTTGAACCAGCAACCTTCCGATCACGGGCTCACCTTCTCTTAACCTCTGCGCCACCACTACCTCACACAGTCGTATAGTCTAATCCTCCTAATTTATGTCAGGGATGTTTTTTTAATGTATGAAAAACTTTTATGTTCAAAAGGGGTTGCCATATTGAGTAAGACTTTCAGAAAAAAAGAGAAGTTGTATCTTAATGATACCTGGACATTTTACAAGATAAAATATTGAACAATAAAATGTTTCTTGTGTTCCAACTCTCACCCTCTTTTTAAGAAGACTATAAAAAATGTGTACTATAGTAACATAATCAGTTATCAAACGTTGTACGGTTACAGTAAGCAAACCAACAACATCAATAAATTAGTTTAGTATAGGCCTAAAACGTAAAATGACATAAAGCTTCAGAGGTAAAAATTAAATTTTGAGTGAATATATTCCCAACAATCTAATTAGTAAAATGTGTTTTATGTCTTAGACTATAAAACATAATCATCGGGTGCTGCTCTGCCCTACAGCTCTCAGCTTTCACAGACTGTTCTATTGATGAAGCACACAGACGAATCATAGGTGCTGCAATAAAAGGAAAATAAATATTGGCTTTGCCGTAATAATCCTAGACATCAAAACACTGAACCTCCTGACATTCCTGTTTTCTGATCTCCAGCTTAAAGATAACCCCACCCTGAGCAACTTCTTCCAGCGACTGACATACTCCTCCTTCCAGAAGCTGGCGGACGCTTATCTGGAGAAAGAGACGACGACGCCGACCCACAATCCTCCCACCGTACATGCAACGGCGCCTGAGCTGGTCAAACTGGCCTTTACTCTGGACTTCACCGCCAGGATTGCTGGACTTTCCAAGCAGAACGTAGGCCACATCACTTGTCTCGGGAACCGCTATCTGCAGGATCGATTCGAGTACCTGCAGGTGAGGAGCAGAACTAAACCTTTAACCACCACGGCTGCAAATGCATAATGAATCTGCAGCTGTTCTTATTTTATCATGAAAAAAACTGTGTAGCCTTTGTGTGTAAAGTGTGTTTAAAAATCTTATTGTCCCTTACAGGCGTGTACAGATCATCCATAGTCCGACAGCGGTGACTCAAGTCCTGCCGCACAAATAACTCCACAGATGTGATTAGAGATGATGCACACACAATTCCATCATCTCAAAGCTCATCAAGGACACGCAATTTCAACTCTGAGTACAATTTAATTCATTTCTGACTAAAAATCTGAATCTGTGCATCAACAAGAAACTGAATTCTCTGGAGACAATAAGAGCGCTTCTGTTTGGAAGATTATCATAAAGAATGTGGTCCTAGTAAGTGCGTAGTAGTCCTGCAAAAGCACCATGTCAGAATTACAAGGAGGTGATTGACAAAGTACCTTTGGCCAAATTGAATTATAAATTTTTAATATTGCAAAAGGCTCGGTACAAGCTTTTCATGCATAGACAACTGTTTGCACTTTTAATTTTTTTTTTTTTACTTTGGCTTAATGAACTGTGACTGTAATGTTTATTATGAATGCTGGCATTCATATTATGATTTTATTAAAACTTGTATGCACGTCAGGCTTTACTGCTTCTTCATTTACGAGCGCCGAAACAGAAAGTAAAACTGCCCACGGTGCATGAGATTATTATGCACTGTTCCATGAGGTTGCTGCTCCTCCTCGTGACGTGCGGGTAAAATCACAGGATGAGTCACGGCATTTAAACAGCTGGAGGGAAGAGATGCCTGAACTTGTTTTGGAGAAAGTCAAGTCACTTAATGTGCCTTCTTTAAAACCAACGTTAAAACATACAGTTTAACGATATGACAAACTGTCATAAAAAAAACTATTTTTTTTGGGATTTAAACACTTAAAAAAAAATCTGAATCACTCCTCAGGATTGTGCTTCAGAAAGCATTCTCCAAGAATGAAACTTTTGTCAAGAACTAGTGCAGACACTTGCTGTTTTGTAACATATCACGCGTACGTACGAGTATCATCACTTGGCAGACCCCAACATAAATCCCCAGCTTTGTGTGCCAGGTAATCATAAATGAAAAAATATGTCCGTCAGTTTTATGACTGTGCAATGATTCAGCTGTAGAAAGAGCGCTGTAAATGTTTTTAAAAACAGTGGACTCAAGGGGATTTTGGTGCATCTCGTCCTATTTCACAACACGTGGATTTACTATATAATGTACAGTAAATGCATGTGTTGTGAAATAGGACGTTTTGTCCCTGGAGTATGTTCTACACCACTGACAAGTGCAAAACAGCTCCACTGCTCAGTGGAAATAATTACTGAGACATGTTTGTTTGGCTTTAAGGCAAAAATAATGATAGGCCAAGATAACAAAAAGTGAATGAACAAGTCAGGTAGAGGAAAATTAGGAATTGCACCATAGGTTTAACAAATTCCATGATGAGGTAACCAGAACCAGAACTGATTGTATGGTTTTCAAAGGGATGATCACGTTTCTCTTGAGCCATTACTTCCACAAAGTGGAATCTTGGCTTTCAATCAGGACAATGCTCATTATGACGACAGCTCTCTGTGCCAGCTTTTGTTTAAAGTTTGGCAATCCAGTTTGACCGCAAGACATTTACATTGTGAGAATTGAAAATGACCGAACTTTTATACAGAACCATTCCCAACCCTCTTCTTTTACATATGTGAACTGGTTCATATTTTAGCTACTGAACTTAAAACAAAACTTGAGTATTTGACCAAATATTTTAGTATTTTAACATTTTGTAAAATCTGTTGGTTTGGCAAAGTTCAGAAGAAATCCTTAAAGTATAGTAACCACAACCAGGGACCACCCTGCTGAGTATGCAAAAAAATATACGTGTAGTTATCAGGAAGACAAACAAGATTATAGCAGACAACATACATCCCCTAAGATCCTCATTTGAGTTGCTTCCTTCAGGGTGAAGGTACTCCTTTATTCTCAACAGGACAAAAACTACTTCATACAAGTGACTAATAAATCATTTAAACAGCAAAAAGATATAAATTACTGAATTCAAACTTCCTTGCTGTTATGGTCCAGAATGCAGCAGCCCGATTTTTAACCAGTACAAATGAGCACATTACACCAGTCTTGGCCTCCCTGCACTGTCTACCGGTTCATCTTCAAATCCAGTTCAAAATTCTCACACCACCACCCCCATCTCTCCGATTTGCTATATCCGTGTGTCCCACCGCATTCTGAGGTCAGCGGACCAGTTGCTTCTCACAGTTCCAGGAACTCGTAAACGCAGAGGTGACAGGGCCTTCTCTGTAGCAGGCCCAAGACTTTGGAATGAGTTACCTCTGTTCATCACAGGCCCCCTCCCTCTCGGTTTTCAAATCCCGTTTAAAGACCCACTAATATTCTCTTGCTTTCAACACCAGATGATCTGTTTGGTCGTTTTCATTTTGTATGTTGCCTGTTTGTACAGCACTTTGGTTGGCCTTGTCACTGTTTTAAGTGCTCTATAAATAAAATGGTACGATAGTATGGATGTTAATGTCATATTTGTACATGTATGTCTTTTATGTAAATGCCTGCTGACAATGCTGCAAACCATTTGACCTACGGTGACATTTTTTTTTTTTTTTTACTGTTCATGTACTGTGAATATGACAAACCATCAATAGTCTTTGAAACCATCAGAAAACATGTACTTGTAACTGAGGACTAACTGCGTGTGGCTCATTGCCTCATTCAACTGTTATTATGAGTTAACAGTATGTGGTTTCATGGATTACCAGACATGCGGGATCTGGATTGCCAAACTGTGGCCTGCTAAGTGTTATTGGAGTAAAAATAGCATTTAAGAATAAATGAGGGTCTAAAAGACTAATGTTTCTGTAAACCTTTTACATTTTTATTGCTTTTTAAACAAAGAGAAGGCAGATTAATCAAAGAGCCCGAAGCCCATGTCTTCATCTGACTCTTCAGATTCTTCTTTCTTCTCTTCCTTCTTTTCTTCTGCTGAAAACATAAAAAAAAAAAAAAAAAAAATGAGTATACAGTATAACCTTTATTTATACAGGTCAAGTCATAATGACTAATTTTTAAGATACCTGTTTTACACAGAGTACATACAGTAAACAACAATAAATACATTTACAAACAATAATGTAATAAAAACAATTTGTTTAAACACTGGACAGCACAGTGGTTCAGTCGGTAGAGCTGCTGCCCCTCAGCGAGCAGGTTGCCCTGGTTCAAATCCTGGTCTGGGGCTGTTCTGGGTGGAGTTTGCATGTTCTTTCTGTGCATGCGTGGGTTTTCTCCAGGTACTCTGGTTTCCTCCCACAGATCAAAAACATGCATGTTAGGCTGACTGGTAACTCTCAATTGTCCCTAGGTGTGAGTGAGAGAATGAATGGTTGTCTCATTTGTCTCCATGTGTCCCTGTGATGGACTGGAGGCCTGTCATGGGTGTCTTCCGCCTCTCGCACAGCGGTAGCTGGACATGGGCACCAACAACCCCCGTGACACGAAAAGTAAGAAGCGGGTAAAGATAATGGATGGATGTTCTAACACTACTTAATGTAGAAGAGTGACTAAAAACTTTTAGCTGCCTTGCTAAATATAAATCAACTAATGCTTAGAAAAGCATACATACCAGCAGCAGGTGCAGCTCCACCAGCTCCACCAGCAGCAGCAGCAGCGGCGGCGGCAGGTGCTGCTACACCACCACCTGCTGGTACAGAGGCTAACTTGGAGAGGCCTGTAATAAAAATAAATCCCATTAACAGCCAATTTAAATGTGTAATTTCCAATTCCACAGCTGTGCGTGTTCCTTTACCTGAGTTCATGACTTCATTGATGTCCTTTCCATTCAGCTCACTGATGACCTGTTGTGAGAATAACACTTAACATCTATGCAGAGAAAGTGTTGATTTTATAATAAAATATGACAAGCCACCAGAAAATATTTTACTTTAGTTAAGCGTTCGTCATCGGCCTCGATTCCCACACTACCCAGGATGCTCTTGAGATCTTTCGCAGAGGGGCTGCTGTTGCCACCGAGGGTAGCGAGGAGGTAAGCGGCCACGTAACGCATTCTGAAATAAACACAAACAATTTGGATGTAAAATATATTACAACTGCACTGCAAAACCTCACGACGATTAACATCTTCAAGATTTTTTACAGATTTCTTTTTCAGTTAACTAACTACAACACATGGGAACAAAAAACTAGTTTACAATAATACTGAATTCCTTGACGTTCAAATAACAATATTTTATTTAAATTTATAAAAACTAAACAGCCTACAATATTTTATTGTAGTTTTTACATCTAAAACAAATATTCCTTTAATAAAGTCTATTTTTAAAATGAATCATGCTTTTCTAAGCCTAATATTGATCTGGAACTTGATTTGTATCTTTCAGTATTTGCAAGCTATGTGAAAACTGTCTTACATCCTGACCCTCTATCTTAATTTTTCTCTTAGTTGCGAGATAAAATCTAAATGAAATGCCATTAAATACAGTATTCAATTTTCTTCAGTGACAAAACGGACTGAGGCAACGTTTATCAATTACTTTTAACTTAAACCAATAATAATAATAATAACAATAATAATAATAATAATAAAGTACCTAAGGAAGACTGTATGCGCATATAATTGTTTTAGAGAATACTGTATACTGTACTGGTGAATAAAACCAGCAGGAATCAAGTGACTGAAGCACGAGTCAGAGGAGCGTTGGAGACGCACGTTGCCGTTAGCTTAGCCAACATTAGCTTCAGCTTACTGAATCATTCTAAACATTAGCGAAAATTACATGCAGGTGAAGTTAAGAGCATCTAAAATGGGTTTATTATTTGCAGGTTCAGCAGACTGTCAGACAACATTACACAGCGTTAAAGCGTGTCCTGTCCTTTTGTTTCATAGCTAATAATAGCATCATGATGGCGCTCAGTCTGCTTCTAACTGCGCACCGCAACAGAATAACATCAAATACAAAATAAACACAGCAATGGGGTGTGAGTGTAAATAAAAACATAATGGGACATTAAAAAAACGATCAAACGCAGTTAAAGACGTGTCATTTATTGACTTACTTTTAAGTCTAAAGAGACACGAAACGTCAGTCACGCTAAGAAATCCGGAAGAGGACGGTAGGCGGAACCGGAAGTTAAAAGAGCCTTGGTGCGTTGATTTGATTGGTTGGTGAGAATGACTGACGTCTGTAGTCGCAGATTTTATGTTTATGTTTTATTTACATGTTTATTTATGTCTGTTTACTGCGCTGTGAACATAATATAATAACAAAATAATAATATAAAATAGTAATAACAGTGATAATAAGCTGTGCGCCATTCACTATATAAGCTCCTGCTATGGTGCACTGAAACGGCATAATCAGTTTAGTTTTTAACCATATGGGGTGCTGACAAATGAAGGTTTCCATTAGTATTTCCAAATTACATGTATGCTTCATTAGGCTCTCATAAATGCATATTTTAACTTTTGGAAGATTTCCATTTTAACTAAATGTATAAATGTCACACAGCAAATGTAGATTTAGGTCTGTTCTTCTTAATCTACTCCTTTGTTATTTAAAATTAGCCCAGGGGTTTGAAGATCAAAATCAAAATAATCCTTCTATCTTAGTTTAGTTTAGTTATTTATTCTTTTTCCAAGTTGTCAGAAAAAAAATGTTCCAGACACAAAATTCAAAATGAAGATATTACATGAGAATAAAATCAGACAGTTAGTTACACAATTTATTGCCATCATTTGACAGTCAGAAATAAAGTTGTGAAAAAAAATGACAAGTAAAGCAGCAGATTTAGTTTCTGAGGATTACGGTAGTGTTAAGTTTACTTTTAATCTTATCTGAAATACAAAAAGTGACAATACATATCACTGTATGTTACAGTTCAGCTAGCTCCTCTTGTCTTTCCTGTGTGAAGAGCCAGTCAAACAGAAAAACCACAGAGTCTGACACAAACTGTGCCATCTTCTTCACGTTTGACACATACCACATCTTATAGGTACATTCAAACAGCAGCACAATCAGAAAGAGAATCAAAAACCCGAGGAAGATGCGGTCCATTAAATAGTTTGCCTTTTCTCTGAAGGTCCACTGCTCCCATGGTTGAGCACGCCGACCATCTCCATGTTTGCTGAAGTGCAGTAACGTTTGAAGTTCATCATCCAGGTCTTCCTCTGGGACCTCTGGGTCTTGGCTGTGCTCCGTTCCACCGGTGTCAGCCATTTAATAACAACTGCAAATGTTTAGTTTAACTGTGAGGCTCGAGAGCGTAAGCAAAAACATTATCTCTCTTTTTTTTATCAAAATAAAAGTAAATATAACTTCCTTCAAATTTTTCATGCAGATGAATATCGTTTCTTACCTTGAAGAAAATTAGTATTTTAAATTAGATTAAGGCAAAAAAGAAATGGACCCAAAATGGAGACTTTTGCCTTCTTGTTTCCGCACTTGTATCCTGCTTCTTCTCTTTCAGTACGAGTTGGGCCTCCAACGTCAGAATGTCTGTATGAAAGACGTGAGAGCTTGGCCACTGGGACAAACACTGAGGATTAAACCAGACTCAGCAGTTTCAAATCCCTCCAATGGATGAAGGTGACAGATGGTAATACGCTGCAGGTATTAATGAGCTTGTGATTGACACAAACAAGACAAAGAGGTGTCGTGAAGGATTCTTTGTTCATAAATTGAAGAAACTTAAACATATGAATAGAGGTTTTGTTTACAGTATCCATACCTTGGTGTTAACTATGCTGATAAGACCATTTTTATAGGTCCTATACCCTGATTTGACTATTTTAATTTAGTAAGTATGAGTGTGAAATTGGGCAGAAGTCAAACCGATGACAAAGCAGAATTGTTGCAGGACCTTTAGCTAAAGCTTCATAACAGCTTTACTGTAGAAATAAATCAGGATAATGGTCTTTAGTTCATTAACTCAAATGCTCCCCTGCCTTCACCTCTCTGCCACAGCTTTAAAATAAAATGCCCTCAACAATCTGGACTAGCTCAGCAGATTCCTGCTTCTTGTGATAAAGTCTTGCGCTGAACTTGGGCTTTTGGTAAAGTTTTGTTTTATTTAGAAAAGGAGCATCTTCAGCTTTTTATGAGGCCTTTTAATGATCCACTTTACTGCATAAAAGAGCCAGAGCACTTTCTATTGATCACACTGCAATACAACTTGGATTTTTGATTTTGTGCTGGGTGCTTTTGTCGTTCCTTAAATAAAATGTTCATTAGCTTTTCAAAAAAAGGAAATGTTTGATCAAAAGTTTACAATGTGGGAAAAAAAAAACATGTGAACTTTACATGTAAATTACAGTATATGGTTTCATCTGTGAAACAAAAATAAACATGAAATGTGTTTGAACGTGGGAACGTGTAGTTTGAGAACATTTTTAACATTGTGTGTTCACGTGGTTTTCCACGTGATTTCACATGAAGAAAGTGTTCAACAACAATTTAATCTTAAAACAGTAAAATGATTAGATGAGGAACTTCTCTGTGTAATATTAATCAGTACTTGATGACAATGGTTTAGTTTAGCCCATTAGTCCACATTTTGTTTTTGCTTGCCTTTGTAAAGGACAATAAAAAAAAAAGAATCATCTAAGGTTCAAATTGTAAACTTGTGATGAAACCAGTGATGTGTGGTTAAGTTTACAGTAAAAGCTCATGTAATACTTTACAATACAAAACTACTTATTGCACGTGTATTATTAACATTCATATCTGAGGGGAACCATCTCTGTCAGATACTTTTGTTAGAAGTAAAACAAAAATAATTTTGATAGGGTGAATGTTGTTTAATTCTTCAGAAACTGTGGTGTAAAAGATAATGATATAATTTAAACACAGATGTCTGTGTTTGAGAAATGTTCTGTTTGACATTTGCCATTGTGGTACAATCTGATTTTTCTGCTCATTTTATAACTTATTCATAGTATTTTTGTTCTTATAAATTGTGTTTTACTGAAATAGTCTGTTGTCTTTAATTAATTTATGATGTGAAGTAGTTTCCCTATCCAACTGTGGTGTTAATTACACTTTCCAGCTTTGATCTGAGCTTCCTGGACCAGAAATGAAACAACTTCACATACAGAGTTGAAGCCAAGTAACTTTTATTATTATTATTATTATTATTATTATTATTATTATTATTATTATTACAGTATTATTATTTTAGTTAAAAATAAAGTACCAAAATATCAAAATTGGTTGATACCCACCCAGTAAGATGGGTGATGCAACATGTTTCACACACCAACCCACACACTAAAAATCTATAAAGAAACATCTTATTCTGAAAAATTTTGAAGCAGTAAATGTTAAATATCAAGTTCAAGTCAACTTTATTGTCGTTTCCATCACATGTGGTACATGAGGCGGAACAAAATTATGTACACAGGGTTACACCCAAAAATAGCAAAATATGAAGTATAAAAAGAAACTGTAAATAAGGATCAAGATATAAAACGGTAAATGGTATGCTAAAAGATCTAAGATATGCACTAAACACTAATAATGTAAAACAATATGGTGTAACAATAGCAGCCCGAACACGAGTTTGTGGAGATGAATGAATACAGCAGCATGAGATAATCAGCAGCATGAGATCATCAACAGCATGAAATCAGCAGCATGGATAATCAGCAGCACAGATAAGTCACATATCAACAATTAAAGTGGCATTACACAGATTTTTTTTTCTTCACAGTAATTATCCTGGTTAGAGATTCCTGAGTCTAACAGCCTCAGGGGTTCTACACTTCATGCTCCACAACCTTCTGCCTGAGGGGAGCAGAGTAAAAAGTGTGTGTGCTGGGTGAGTGGGGTCATTCATGATGCAGATGGCCCTCTTTCTGCATCTGGAGGTGTAGATGTCTGGGGAGGCTGACCCCAACAGTTGTCAACTAATTATCATGTGAAATATAAAACACTGGCATTACGGTGGCACAACTGGTAGAGCTGCTGACTCTCAGTGAGCAGGTCCCTGGTTCAAATCCCGGTCCAGGGGCCTTTCTGGGTGGAGTTTGCACGTTATCTCCGTGCATGCATGGGTTTTCTCTGGGCTCCACAGACCAAAAACATGCATGCCTAACCCATTTTCTCATCCTTAGTTTGTAGCCAGGTCTCTCTTGTAAATGAGTCCTCAAGGCTCAATGAGATTAACCTGCCTAAATAAAGGTTGAATGAATGTTAAGCTGATTGGTAACTCTAAATTGTCTCTAGGTGTGAGTGAGAGACTGAATGGTTGTTTGTCTCGTTTGTCTCTATGTGTCCCTGTGATGGACTTGCGACCCGTCCAGGGTGTACCCTGCCCCTCGCACAGTGATTGATGGACATGGGCACCGGCGACCCCCGTGACCCAAAATGGAAGAAGCGGGTAAAATATAATAGATGGATGGATATTTAAATGTAAAGTTTTCTCAAATGACTGGGGATGCCCAGGATTATCTTAGGTGGCCAAGGCCAGCACTGGGCACCCGCTGGCTCCATCACTGTGTCTGACGATACAATTGTGTTCTCCACTAGCCGGGATCGATCACTCTGCGCTGCCTCGGACAACGAAACAAACAAACAAACAAACAAAAAAAAAACTCCCTCTGTTCTTATACACAGTGTGATTCTTACTCACTTCGCATCTTGCGCCAAAAACTTTTAAGGTTTACTTGGATTCCCTGTTCAATTCCAATTCAGAAAAAAACACTTGACCACTGCAAACATCCACTATTCAAATCCCTCGTGGGACATTAAGCTTGTTACTCTTTGACTGAAACATAACAAATCAAACTTTATAATCTACTTCAGGAAATCTCAAGATTTGCAAGTTGCAATGATCGGCCATGTGGTTATTTTGTTGCAAAGTTCGCTGTCACTGCAGTGTAGCCAGGTAAACATTCTGACAGAAACAAACTTTGAGAGATGAGGCGTTTGCGTTAGACGCAGACTTGCTGACTATAAGGTTTCAGCTGAATGCAAACATCAGTCCAGGAGCGTGCCATTTTGAGATGTGTGCCACATTAAAATGCATGTATTGCCAGCACGGCAGTGGAGCATAGAGAGTCAACTCCACATGGATCTGTTGGTTTACATCGTGTCTGTGTGAAACAGATGCATTTGAGACAGGCGTCCTTTAGCTCTGAAGGACACATGCAGCCAACTTGAGAAATCACTGTGCTTGACAACATCCTGTCACTGCATTCACTTGTAAGTTTGCAAGAAAGAAAGAAAAAAAAAAGAGAATGAGAAACAAATAAAAGTTTAGAGTCCTGGTAGATCTGT
Source organism: Simpsonichthys santanae (assembly GCA_031762415.1). NCBI lineage: Eukaryota > Metazoa > Chordata > Actinopteri > Cyprinodontiformes > Rivulidae > Simpsonichthys > Simpsonichthys santanae. Next base: position 25,174,072 of record JARVLU010001354.1, read on the forward strand.
TTTATTTCTAAAGAATAGTTATAACAATGTGCATCAATGCATTGAGAATTAAAGCCAAAACAACACAAGTAATGGACAAATTTGATATAAACAAATGGAGTTGGGTCTGCGGACTGACCCACAATCATTAACTGCAAGGCGTCCTCCCAACCACTGGGACAACGCCAACACAAAATGTGTCCTGAGGGCCAAAAGCTGCCCCAGAACCATCTCCATCTGGTCCTTAACGTCCTCCAGTCTCCCAACAAATGACTTAAATAAACAGAAATCAGATTTTTTTTTTTTTTTTTTTAAAGAAAAATTGTTGAGGCAAAAGTAAACACAGTCTACACTGCCTGTTTACTTATTTCCAACAAAAATAAACTGCATCCACATTTAGACTGAAATAGATTTAAACTTTTCTTTGTTGGGTTAATGATAAAAGAAGCATATCATATGTGAGCTCTCTTTTTTACCTACTGACAGTGTTTTTTTTTTTTTTTTTTTTTTTTTTTTACTAAGTTAAACTTGGTAAGTCTACAGGTGCTGGCAAGAAAAATAACAGTCACATTGTTTTGTCTGCAAATGTCACATTTCAACTACTTAAACAGAAACATACTTTACAATAAGTCAGTCTAAACTACGATACATGTGTCAGCCACTGGCCGAGATATACAGCAGCTTCTTTGATGTAGAATCTATAAATATTTGTTAAAGTCCATACTCAATAATCCAGGTAAAAAAAAAAAAAAAAAAATCCAATAGAGATCAGTCAGGTCATCTGTATGGTT
>JARVLU010001354.1:25180953-25194724 GCA_031762415.1 Simpsonichthys santanae
CTATCTATCTATCTATCTATCTATCTATCTATCTATCTATCTATCTATCTATCTATCTATCTATCTATCTATCTACACAATTCAACCAATGCAAGTCAATTAAGTCTTCCTAGACTGTGAGGTACAACTTTCTGAAATTACTCTGTTATTTCCCACTCCCAGCTGTTTTTTTTTTTTACCAGATATTTTTTTCTCTTTCACCACTTTTTAGGTTTGTTGCTGCTATCAAATTCAAAATGACCTTCTTTTTTGAACAAACGTTTTACAGTTTGCAAGTGTGTACAGTTTATTATTTTAATTGCAAAAACAATATGAGTTGAAAAAAATTCAGTTATTGCAATACTGTACATGAAAGACACTCCTTGGATTCCATCTTTTGTTTGGTGTTTATTGAAACGAGGTTTTAACAGAACTGATACTTGCGTAGTGCAAAGCAGACACCGATTCCTCTAAAGTTTGTTCTTGTTAACAGTTAAAGGACAGGAACTAATACTTATTCTTATTTTGTGCGTCTCCTGAAACCTCTGAGTAACAGTTGTGGGACAATATTCTTTAAAGTGAAACATCTGCTGCTAAATTCCCATTGTGTTAATTGTCATAAAAAAATTAAAAAAAAATTGTTAAATTTCTTCACCAAACCCCTCACATGTCTGTGGTGTAGCAACATTCTTTGTGTAGCATGACTGCAGCAATTTTTCTGGTTTTAGAAGATCTTTGAAAACACCACCAGGTGATGACAGAACAGACACTTCGTTCTACTGAGGTTTCAGTTTCCTTCCTGCACTAACTGTTCTGCAACAGAACCATTGAGTTTGCCCCGTGCATTTGCTAAACAGTGAAAAACGTGTTCAATTCCATTAATTATATTTGCTACTTTTGTCCAATAGTTTAATTCTTAAAACTTCAGATGCAAAGTTTTAGCATTTATAGATACATTAACTGGTGTTTTGGTCATTTGCCAAAAATAAAACAAGAAGCTGAGGACTTCCTCAAAGCTTGTGACAGCTCAAGATGATTAATAAACCTTAACCCACTCCCACTGCGCCACATCACACCACTGACCTGCAAAGAGCTCTCTAATAAAGCAGCATGGATGTAGAAGAGGTGATTTATGTAGTGGTGGACGTCCTCATTGCTGTCATGTGCTGCCTGGGTAACATGCTGGTGATCGTGGCTCTGTGGAAAACTAAAAGCATCCGACAGCCCACCTTCTGCCTCATTTTGTCTCTGGCTGTGGCTGACTTCATGGTTGGATCCGTGGCCATACCATTTGCAGTGATGGTGGATAGACACATAACAACTTCGTTCCATGTTTGCCTCTTCCTCAGCTGTGTGGTCATACTGTTGACTGTAGTTTCAGTCCTCTGTCTGCTGGCCATTGCTGTGGACCGTTACCTGCGGGTGTATATCCCTCTCTGGTAAGATGTTTTCAAGTTTGGAGATGTTCCACAACGCATGGCGTTTAGTGTTTTTGCCATTTACTGCAAAAAATGTTATGCTTTACTCTTTATTTCTTAAATTTTTATGTCTTGTTTAAATGAGCTTTTTTCACTGAAGACAATAGAGTTGTCCCTACCAGTAATCAGTGTTGTTCTCCGTAGGTACAAAAGGACTGTAACATGGAGACACTCTTATTTTGCGGTGGCTGTGTGTTGGCTTGTTGCAATGCTACTGAGTTCACCTCCCCTGCTTGGATGGCACAGAGACCCCTCAGAGCATGCAAACTCTACAGGTTTATGCCAGTTCATCAAAGTGATTCCCATGTCCTACCTGGTTTACTGTTGCTTTTTTGTGTGCACTTTGACACCGCTGGTCGTTATGACTGCGTTGTACGGCTGTGTTTTTTGTTACATTAAAAAAACCCTTAGAGAGAAACCAGGCAACGGTGCACAGAACCAGCTGCAGGATTACCTGAGGAAAGAGAAACAGCTGGCAGGATCTCTGGCTCTGGTCTTGATCCTCTTCGCCCTGTCCTGGCTCCCCCTGAACATAATGAACTGCATTGAATTCCACCAGCCACAAAGTGTAAAGGTCACAGCTTTCCATGCTGGCGTTGCACTTTCTCATCTGAATTCTGCTGTCAACCCAATTGTGTATGCATTTAAAATTAAAAAAATCAAGACAGCTTATCTTGGGTTATGGAAAGATGTTTCATGTAAAGCAGAAAATCAAGCATCCCAGACAAGCAAGACGGATGAGACGGATGACAGCAAGTAAAACAGATGATAATCCAAGCAGGAACATAGTGAGATTAAAAACAGTGGGAACTTTTCTACGGTTCTTGTTCTTGTTATTTCATGCTTTTTAGAAAAAGAAATGTCGATGTAGTCGAGGGTGTTGAGATTTGTAGAGTTAGTGAAGTTTTTGGGTGTTATCATCGATGACAAACTGACATGGAAACAACACATAAATTCTGTAAGAATAAAAATAGCCAAGTCTATTGCAGTACTGTACAAAGTCAGAGACGTATTAAATGATAAAGCTCTGTATCTGTTGTATAACACAATCATTGTTCCACACTTGATTTATTGTATTGATGTTTGGGGGAAAACATGTAAAACAATTATAAATCCTATTTTTGTTTTACAGAAAAAAGCTGTAAGAATTATCACCAGAAAGCATTTCAGTCATCCATCAAGCACGTTATTTTATCAACTGAAGTTATTGAAGTTCCATGATTTGGTAGTTTACAATATTTTATCAGTTATGTATAGGGCTCAGAATAATACATTACCTTTAAATATCCAAATAAATTTTGTTAAAAGAGAGAGCTGTTATAATTTTAAGGGGATGGGAATTTTTGTGAAACCTAAATTTCAAACTGTTCTGAAGGAACGGTCCACCTCAATCCAAGTAATTAGAATATGGAATAATATGGAGAGTGATATTAAAAATGCCAGGTCAATATCTATGTTTAAGAGAATGATCAAAGTTAGTTTGCTGAAAAAAAAAAGTGGCTTGATGTGTATTTGTATGAACTGACTCGAGAAGAACTTGTTTATTTTGTTTTTGTTATTTGAAAATGATTATTGTTTGAATAAATGTTTGGTAAAAAAAGGGCAGATATAATTTTTTTTTTAATTCTTTCTGCTGCCTTTCATTTTATTTGTGATTGTATCTTTTATTGTGTATATAATTGTTTTGTTTTTAAAATGAATAAACTTATAAAATAAAAATCATTTAGTTTTTTTAGTCCAACAGGTTTTCATTGGTGCTGATGATAATCATGTGTTGAGAAAACGTAAAAAATAAATAAATTAATTAATAAAAAAATAGATTTGAGCACTAAATAGCGACAGTCTTCTCAGATATCTGTCTGTTGTTTGTGGTTGGGCGTGCATGCATTTGTGTCCGTGTTGCAGAAACAAGAAGTTACTTCCACCTTCTATAGAATTACACAAAAAGATTTTACATCACAGCTCATCACTGAGCTCAAGTCCCCATTTTTTCATATTCATAAGCGAAAGTGTATTTTGTCGGAATAAATCACAAACAGTTTTTACACAGCACTGTGGTGATCATTTTTGGTCACATGTGTTCTAACAGAAAAAGAGACTTTGATTATTTGAAGTTTGTTCTGTAATTGTATTTGACTGATTCACATGAGCAGCTGATGCACATTTCATCACTTTAAATCGAGTAACTTGTCTGTTTCTACCCACAGACCAAAAGCAGGCATGCTGGGTTTACTGGTAACAGTATGGTTGTGGGTGAATATGAATGTTTTTTGTGACGTTTGTCTCTACATGTCTCTGTGGTGGACTTGTTGTCCACCGCCTCTCACACAGTGACAGCTGAGTTCAACATCTTTTTAAAAAGGGAAATTAGTTAAAACTTGCTTTCAATCTTAATATTAGGATCACCACAGGAAAAAAGCACAGTGTAACAGAGAGTTAAAAAACACTTGTTTTAATTGAATGTATTCTTTATATGTTTTAATTGAAAATAGTAATGGCAAAAAAAAAAAAAAATTCCAAGTGTTTTTTTTATTATCTAAAAAAATAAAGGTATCCTAAAAAAGCTATATTAGTCTGATGTGTTGCATTAATTTTGAAAAACCAGTGACAAGAAAAATAGAACTATCTGAAACAACTTCAAGCTACTTTTCAAACATAAACCTACAGTAGAATAGTTATAAATGTGCATGACTTCATGGCTCAGCTTTGGTCATCGCTGTGGTTGGATGTTAATAAAGTCAAGTGTCAAGTATTTTGTCAAAAACAAAAAGTGCTGCCACGTCCGGAAATCCAGATACTGTATAGTGCATTTATTATAAAGCCATAACAGGAAGAGATAAGTATGTGTTGTCATCAGTGTATGTTCTCATACATGGTGAAATTAGTTCTCTGTATTTCACCCATCACAACTAGGACACATCCAGGTGGAGCAGTGGGCAACTATGTAAGCACTTGGGGAGCAATTGGGAATTAGGTGTCTTGCTCAGAAACGCCACGACGTGTGGGAACGGTTTGGGATTGAACCTGGGATTTTGTGATCCTGAGTCGGCTGCCCTGACTCTACCCCATCTGGTTTATTATAATAATTGTTTGTAAAACTTCATTTTATACTGTTGCTCAAATTAAGCAACACGTACTTATTCAAATCTTAAATAATGACTAGTCAAAAATTAAATGTAGTTGTTCTATTTTCTACAATTGCATTTGTGAATATGTTTTATGCTTGAATGATCTAAACACATTACAACTACTTGTAAAAATGTTCCTGCACACAAAAGTTGAAATATTCAGTAGAAATGTGTGCATCCCCTAGTTTCACTTGTGTTTTCATCTCTAAATACTGTATGTCCCTCGCTCTTTAGCACTTCCTCTCCTCTAGTTCACAGAAGTGTGTTTGGGTCACGATGATATCTACTGAACTTGATGTTTCTTTTTTAAGCCTGCTGAGTCCTGATGCAAACAATGTTTCTATTTTGATCTAGCAGTTACGTTTTTACACTTATCTGAGGGTGGAAATCCCGCCTGTGCACACGTGTACAATTTCAGTTTCAGACAAAAACACAAACGCACAACTTTATAAACGTGAATATTATTAATCTGTATGCATCGTTTTCCCTGCAGACACAAGTATATGCATGAAGTTGCGCATACAATTACTTATATATTCCACAAACGTAAATGTACACAGCAGTTCGGATAAACTTTGGTGTAGTAGCAAAATCTGGCCACATGATGGCGGCAGAGAGGTTACTTCATTTCTTTGGCCACTCGTACCTCTCAAGGAAGGTAATAGACTGTATAGTTATCACCTAAGCAGGACTGGCTCCATCCCACAAACTATACAACATACTACCTCACCTTGCAAGGCCCAATTTCCCCTTTTCAGAACATCTTCATTGTCTAATGGTGTCTCTTAATCCATGAAGCTTTCCATCTGCCTGAAGGCTTCATTGTAGCAGAAGTTCATCCTGTTTCCGCAGGAAAGACAGTAGATTGTTTAGTTATCTCAAAAGGAGGCTATAACCCCCACAACTAGTCAATCTACTACCTCACCCTTAAGGACAGAAAGTTTTTATAGGTTGGAGCAGGAACGTTTCAGCTGAGCTGTGAAATACAAAAAAAAAAAAAAAAAAAAGCATTATTTAAATGCAACCTACAATAACTAAATATACATAGTAAAATAACTTTAAAGGCTTTCACTGAAGAATTTCAAGTAGTTTATTTTTCAAGCAACTTTATGTAAATACACTTGAGTAGTCTTTTGTCATCAAAAGTTACACAGGCAAAAAGAAAGCGTGCACACATGCTGTTAAACCAACAATTAATGAAATGAAATAAAATTAAAACTCAAACAGCAAACCTAATAATTAACCTTTTTTTTTGTCTTAATTTAATTACTGTATTTGGATACTGACCCTCAGCATGTAAAGATTAAAGAAAACATTTTTTTTTATTAATTCACCTGCTTTTATTTATTTATTTATTAAGCTAAGAAGATCTCTTTGTCTAAATAAAAATGAACAACAAACTAATAAAAGTGTGCAAAAACATGAATAAAAATAACTTTACATACAAATGCAAATAGAATAAACTTAAGCAAGACTTAAAGTATAAATCTTTTAAGGAATACAGCTGGACTGGATCAAATTAATGTACAGTATATGACATGAGTGGTTAAGATCTCGGCAAAATAATTACAAGTGCCTTCAAAAGTTATTTTAAAAATAAAGAGAGGAAAGGATCTAAAGACTAATGATATTCTTAAATGTTATTCCAGAGTTGAGAAGCCAAGTTTGCCAACTTTAGAAAACATCCTTGTCACCAGAATGTGTCAGTTTCTGCATCTCATTCAGCATAAAAAAAAAAAAAAAATTAATAATTCTTACTTTTATGAACGCCCACTGTCCAGATTAAAAGTCAAAATGTCTGGATTATGGGGATGCTGTCACATTGTACTTTTAGATCCAGAGTCTCTATATGTGAGTAAAGTAAAGTAAAGTAAAGTAAAGTAAAGTAAAGTAAAGTGCTCGTTGTTGCCATCAATGTATGATACAATGACTAAATTTGATCTCTGCATTTGCTCCATCACACCGCTGAGATAAAAGGCAGATATTGAGCCCGTCTGGTTCCAGCTCCATCTGAACACTCTTCCTCCATCAGTCACGGCACAGCATGACACTTTTACAAAGCTACAAATTAAAAATTAACATGAACGTATTCTATTTGTATGCATATTTGAACATACAGCAGCAGAACAGTAAGAACTGCAACTAGCCTGCAGGGGGCGCTCATCCTTTGTGGCTTCAATTTTAAACTTCTGCTCGTGTCTCGAGTCAAATACAGTAATCCCAAATTACTTTCATTCATTTAAAAAAAAATAAATAAATAAATAAATAATAAAAAAATGCATATTTTTAAGAAATTGCTTTACAGTTGAAAAACCAAAGTCTCAGGTCAAGTTTTAAATAATGCGAGGCAGTAATTAAACTGAGGGAGGTTTCTCTACGGACTGAAATTAATGCATAAATTAATAGAGACAGTTGATAAAAAGTTTGTTTTTATTATGTTATGGAGTTGTTTGGTAACCATAATGAACAAATGCAACCCCCCTCCCTGCAGCCCCCTGTCTATAAGCTTTATGTCTCTCTTTTCCTTATGGCACAATAATTTTAAGAGTGAATGAAAAGAGCTGCTTCAGCCCACTCTAATCATGCCTTTTATTTTCTTGAGCTGCTTTAATAGGGAAACTAAAGGGTTGACATCTGGAAGTTGCCCCTTTAGCTCCGTGAAAGCCACTTCAAGGCCGCTGAAAAGAGGTCTGTTTACTGTGCCAGCTTTTAGGCTGGAACAGGCCGGAGAGCTGTCCAAGTCTGGACGGGGCCATGCTCCGACTGAGGTGACTGAGTCCAGACGCTCTTATGGGAGACGACCATCTTCGAGTCATGCAAAAGCCGAGACGCTTTGCATAAATTATCATGTGAACAACGTTAGCTGAAAAGAGCCGCAGTGGCGTTCGCTAACAGTTTGAATCCCTCGTTGGCCCAATTAATGCCGGCAGCGATTGAAATGTTTTGGCAGCCTGTGCGGTTGTGGTGGCAGGGCATGCTCGGTGGGGCAGAATGAAAGCGCATCAGCCAGTGAGAGGCAGTAACTGAGATGCTGAAATAATTAGAAGGTAAATTATATTAGTTATCTGACCGGCTTGTTAATACACAGCGAGTGAACGGAGGAATCCATCACTCTTTGCAAGAAAGTGGCGCACTACAAATAGATTTTAGAATCAATGTGAAATCCTTCAGATTCCAGATGATTGATGTCATGCAACTGAGATGAGAACTAAATTTAGCTCAATGGTATAGCTAAAAGCAGCAAAATTCTGGCTCAAAGTATCAAATGCTAGCTATTTTCCAGCTAGCTATACGTGTCTAACATATCCATAGGTTTAAAATTTCAGTAAACCAGTGGGTGTTTAAATATTGCAAAACACCACAAGTTAAAATCCGGCCCAAACGAAGCATTATCTGCAGAATGCTGGTTAAAGACTCGGTTCTAATTTATTTTTGGAGCTTTTCACAGTTCATGGTGTTAAAAAAAAGAAAGAAGTCAGCTTTGTGTGGCTGCCAAGCTGAAGCTCGGTGACAAAAAGTGAATGATGTTGTGGATGCAGCGCAGCAGACATCCTTGCTGAAAGAGGAGGAGATGGTTGGCAGCCCAGAAAACAAGACGATGCCATGTCAGGAAGAGAGGCCGATGCCTCACAATAAGTTATGGTGTTGCTGCCAGATGCTCAGTGCTGTGTTTGTGCTGTACGTGTTCACAAATGTAGACAAAGGTCCCTTTATACACACGCAGATGTTCTCCATATGTTCTGCATGTGTCTGCTTTTGGTCCCTAAAAATGAATTCAGATTTATTTTAGTCAATCTGATGAACAGTCAGTGCACTGGTGTGTGGCAAAATAATATTCGTCATGTAATTTTACATTAAAAAAGTGTATAAATTATCCAGTCTGCGATGTCCAGTAGTGCTCATGTTACAGTGAATTCATTTTCTGTGTTGTTGAAAATCTCAACACAAGAAGATTGAGCGTTTTAGTGCAGTAAATACACAACTTTATGCTCATCAAGTGAAAAACTCCACAATCAGTTTATTATAAATGTGTGTTCAGTACAAGTATACTGCATTCTGGACTGCAAAATTAAACAATGAATTGGACTAAAAATCTGTTTTTTTTACTTTATGCTTTGCTTCATTTATTTCTAACTTCACTTTTCTTTTCCCTTTAATGGTCAAGTTGCTGTAAATGTATATATTGTGGGTATGGTATGCTAACAGGCTTCATTTAGCATGCTTTGTACAGTTTATATGAAGTATTTTATATCCATTTTCTGTCCTCCGCTAACTGCAATCTCTTGTTTTATGACTTAATTTAGCGACAGTATACTTCCTCTTCAAGTCCTAAAATATTATTTTAGGCAGAAGACGATACAAAAAGAATACAACACAATACAAATAGAAAAAAAAAATCTAAACTGTGTGTCAAATGCAAATTTATGTGAGCATCTGAGACGCTTTAAAAAAATGATGAGATTTTAAACCTAAAGCACGATTCCACAGATAAAATTGTTGAATATTATAATATTAATAGTTTAATTTTGATGTTCTAATGAAAACAACGAATAGCACTGCAAGCTATTTTATCATTATTATTCAGTTTTGCTAAAAGAGATGAAACACTGTTAAAGGGTTAATTAAAATAACATCTTACATCACAGCTAAGTCTGATGCTAATTTGTACTTTAAAATAACTACGACACTATGTAGCATTTATAGGTACTCGGTGTGGGTGTGCTTATTCTACTATTTTTAACCAGTGATTTGACTTAAATAGTATTATTAGTGGTTCATATTTTATTTGTTCGAGCTATAAGTATACTTGTTTATCTTCTACCGTTCTTACCACCGTAACTGATTTTTCTAATAACACATTTTCAAGTGAGTGTATAAAAGAGTAAAAAAGGCAAAGCAAGTCAAGTTTCTAATGGTTTGCTGCTGAGTTCAATCAGTGCCGTGAGTGATTATCACAGGGCCGGGTGTGACAGTTTGTTTTGTAAACTGCTGTCAAATGTTCATCAGTCCTTTTTGGAACAACTGCCACAACGATTGAGACAGATGTGAAGACATCACTTAGTCTGTCTAAAGAGATCTCTCACAGTTTGTCCTTCGTGCTCCAAATTGGTAGTTTGGATAAAATGGCTGCACTCCAAAGAGTTTGATCATATGCTGTTTAGAGCTCCTGAAAACAGTTGTGCCAACAGGAAGAGCTGATTAAATGGGTGCAGTTGGACCTGATGAAAGTCAAAAGAGACTTTAATCCTGGTGACTCCATCCAGCCTGTGGAGGAGAGGAAAACAAACAGTTCCAAACAACATGTCATCAGGAGGCGCGGCGAGTTCATCCGGGGAGAACTCGAAGGGAGGAGGAAGTACGTTCATTTTCTTTATCCATGCTGACCTTTAACCTTTTCCTCTGCTCAGTACACAACGCTTTTCTAATTTTACACATTTAATCAGATACTCGGTGTCTGGAGATATTTTTATGCGAAACACAAAAGTACACACCATAACAAGTAGTATGTAAAAAAATTAATGCATAAAGTTTAAAAAAAAAAAGTATCAAGATTTGTTTTCTTGTGACTTCAACATATTTAGATTCTTAACGCTTTGCTGTTGACGGTTTTACAAAGGAGCAAACAGAAGAGATTTGATCTGAACCTGAGATCCTGCCTTCTAGGAACACAAGCCCTGTCGTGTGTTTGTTCAGACAGATCTGGTTTGTGCTGGTTTCTGCACAGTTCTATCAAACGCCAGCACTCGATCCCAGTTCAGAAACGGCGCAAAACATCTGTGTGAAGTAAAAAATAAAAATACACATTTTTAGAAATCAAGTGGTTTTGCTGCAGCGCTACTTAGACAGCAAACGGTGGCTACAACAGAACAGGGAGATGAGCTTGTGCACCAACGTGCCATAAGTGTTAGTTAGAAATGGAAATTGCATGCATGTGTTGTTTTTTAAAACAAACAAAAAAGCCATATTCTTAAGAAAATAAGCAGAAAATATACTGTATACGGTATATACAGTATACTGTATATGTATATTTTTGTGCTGCAGTTAAACTTTAGAGTTTATCCTTTATAATACAGATTAGAATAATGTAAGCAAAGTTCTCAGTACAAATACTGTGTACTGTATAAAAGTTATGGTAAGAAACACTAATCAGGGCAACATTATCCATTTAAACACTTTTTTCATTTGTCCTACAAATAAAGATGAAAGCAATGAGTGGAAGGAAAGAAATATACAAAAGCCTAAAACAGAAGCAGAAACAAAATTATAAATACCTGAGTTGTCACCATGAGGCCTGTGTTGCCCCGCAGACAATAAGAACGTGGCATTGATGGAGAAAATGAAAAAACAAGTTAAAAAGGAGGAGAACACGGCTTTTCCTTGTCCCTCTCTTCTGTCTTGGAGACGAGGGACAGTCTGAGCAGAAAGCAGGGACTGGGGCTCCAGATCCAATTTTGGGCCATGCCCCTCTCTCTCCCTGCCCACTTTTGCCCAGCTGCCAAGAGGCAGGAAAGAAAAACCATGAAGTCTCAGACTTTTCTTGTGTGCACTCACTAAATTCCCGTCGATTACAGCAACAACGGGCTGAATTTTACTTTCACTCAGAGCAAAGAAACTTTGAAAGACAAATAATGTATCAAAAAGAAGAAATCTCAGATGGCTGCGGAGAGGGAAATACTACAAATCTCAAGTAAAGAATCAGAAATGAATACTTACGTACCATAAGAACAGTGAAAGGAATGACAGAATAGCTGGACAAAGGATTCAGCGACAGATTTTCCCAAAGCATTTCAACATAAACGAGTTAAAGGCTTCTCTCAGAGGCGTGCAGTGAAACCTTTTGTCAGCACTTGGCACCAGTCCCAGGTAGTGCATGCCTCTCAGGTCACATTTTCACAAGTCACTCTGGATGCCTGTAGTCGTTCTGCACCTGCCTGTGTTCTTGTTCACTTTTGCAGAAAAGACAATGCTCGCCCCTGAAGTGCCTTAATTTGATTGTAGCTGTGAATGAAATCTGGTGTTTGCTGCCAACACAACAGGAAACGTGTTGACGCTGAATGTTCGCCACAAAACACCTTCAAATAACATCTTGTGTCATGGAGCTCCAAATCCAACATAAGGCAGAGCGATTTGATAAAACAGGCCAATCCAAAGTGGTGATTCGCGCATGTCACGACAATATAGGGACAAAAATAATCACAATAATTCAATGTTTGTGTCCTGAAAAGTCAAACAAGTTTATACCTCTCATCAGGCACTGTCCAAGACAGCTCTCTATGTGACGTCACGACTCTTTGTCCTTTTTTTTTTTTTCCCACGTGCTTTAAATCTCTTCCCAGTCTTGTTTCTGAAAACTTGCAGCTATCATCTTATTGTTGAACTGCAGCAGGCGTCTCGTGCAGCTCAAAGAAGAGGCGACACAGAAGCAACAAGATCTTTTTGCAAAAGCTTTCGCTTCCTGTTCACAAACACCGAGCTTGTAAAAGCCTTCAGCTGAAAGGATTTAGGACAGCCTCTATTGGCACCGTTTCAGAATTAAAAAAATAAAAAAAAGACAAGTTTCAAAAGGGGAGTCTGGCTTTTTTTGCCGTCTCTGTCGCTGGAGGCGGTGACCACTCCCAGGACCTTTACTGTCTGCCTGCAGGCTTATTGCTGCTGTATTTTTATCTAGTTGTTGCTCCTCATAAATATATATTCTTTGAATCTCTGCATAACAGAAAAAGAAATGCAAGATGCATTACCCTTTCCTGGATCATGTCTTCAGTTGTAGATGTGTGTCAAGCTTTCATGAAGCTTCAGTTTGTGTTACGTTTCACACACGTTTGTTCCCCCTTTCCTAATTTGAGCACCTCGAGTATGGGTGAGTTAAAAAGGACTACACCCCCTCTCAGACACAAATAACTGCTGTTGGGGGGGCGCTACATTTAAGTTTTGATCAATATTTTTCTTGGCTTTGCAACACTGCACCGAGCGGTCCCCACCTCGTCATAACTTTGACGAATGTGCCTCGTTTCTGTCGGCCTTGTTGTCACAGTTGTTGCTATAGCGAGAACTAGATTTACAGCCTCTCCGGTAAACTGCGCCCCGCTGCTTCTCGTCCCTTCAGCGTTGGTCATCATGCTGCTCCGAGTAATAAAACACAAATGACTTGAAAACGCATTGGAGACTGGCCGCACGCTGAGGCGCACACTGTTGCCTCTGTTTCTTTAAGATCACATCGACTTCACTGCTGCTCTCTTGAGGTCACTGGCCTTCCTTAGGCCGCCTGCCAACTGCCGTGCTACTGTCAAACATTTGCCAGCAGAGCCATTAGTCTGGACTTTTTTCACAGTCAGCAAACTGGATTGTGTGATGAGAACAGCAATGCAGACCACCAAAGAGTCTGGACATAAAATTAAAAAAAAAAAAAAAAAACCTACAGAACACATTATTTTCCTTCTTTATTTCTCCTCGTGTGTCATCGTTCACTGCAGCTGGGATCACTGACCTCTGTGAGCTCCTAGACTGCAGCAGAGTGAACCTGATGATGTGCAAACTCAATTTTATAACAAATATGTGATGCACATCTTTTAACATAGTTGTTGTTGAGTTTGTCATTCGTGCATCTGCATGTCCACGTGCCCTCTGGTGCCTCACAGCTGCTCCACTGTTCTTCTGCAAGTGTCTGTATGGTTGTGTGAGTCTGTGTGTATCTTGTAGTGCAGCAGCATCTGGTGGTCATCAGAGGAAATCACTTATTTTATTGTTTGTTTGTTATACACATTTTTATAGTATTAACATGTTTTTTTAAATCTGGCATGGAGTGAAAAGGGAATAAAGTATTGAAAAGAGCCTTTCTCCATCCATACATCCGTCCGCTGGATTGTTATAACTTGAAAAATAAGTGAGGTATACACTTCCATTTTGGAGTGTGGCTTCATCTAGATAGAAAGTTTCCTCCTGGATATTAAAAAAAAAAAAGGGCCAACTTCCACTTTAGTGTGAGGCTGCACCAAGCATAAGAAAGGTTCCTATTGAAAACTGGGTTGACACGTCAAAATACAAAATAGCCCCCACCATATATGTACAGCATATATACATACAGTATATATACAGTATATATACGGTACAGCAGGTGGTCACCGACTTACGGCGCACTCGACCTACGGCGCTCCGTACTTACGGCTCCACCCCCAGTGACGTCATCGC
>JARVLU010001354.1:25211298-25224239 GCA_031762415.1 Simpsonichthys santanae
CTATGGAAAAGCCATTTGGGATGGAGAATTCAGCCATTTTTTATAACATGAATTGATGCATATTTAAATTTATTGAATGAAGCATGCAGATGGATGTGCTTTCATTACATTGCGTGTGGACCCGCACTTCAGAGTCAAAGAGTCTTTATTGCCATTTGCACCACATGTGGTACATGTGATGAAACAAAATTATGTACACAGGTTCCCAGTTACATCCAACTTCAGAATTGCATATCATTAAATATCTAGAAAACTACTGGAGTTAACTCTTTCAAATGCCACCATGTGATACAGTTCAGGCAGGAAAACATTATGTTTGAGTTCATATTTTGCAACGAGTACCCTTAAATATGTTAATGTTGTTGTTGGTTGTGCTTTATTGTTCTGCGTTTCTATGCTTGTTAGCTCAGTGTCTTGCTTCATATTGGACAGTAAAAACATGTATATAAAATGTATGGTTTAAAAACATCAAAATAAATAGTTAAGTGTCGTTCATGACAAATAATTTAGTGTAATCTGTCCCATCTGATTTGAACATTTTCAGTTTTATTTATTTTTTGTTGACATGATTCCGGTTAAGTTTTATTATTATTTTTTTAAACTGCCTTTATTGTGTTTATGTGCTGATTGTAATAATCCAAGTGAACATTTTCTGGATTTCTAAGTTAACTCCTTCACATCGGGCTTTTTGCAGTCTGTCAGATGAATTTTAAAACATATTTTATGATTGTACCATTTGAAGTGCGCAGGCAGCTGGCAGATAATAAAACAGATTCCAGTTGTGAGTTTTTGAGACACCCACCCACGCTCCTCTTTACTGCTTGCCTGACACGTCGAGAGCTTCGCTCAGAATGAAAAACCTGTTTGTAGCGAGGGCCTAGAGCAGAAGTGAGAGGTGTGTATTCTGCCTGAACCTGTTCAGGCAGTTGTCCAAACTCGCACATTAAGTGAAGCCTGAAGCTGGTGGCACCTCTTCAACAGATGCTGTAAGGTGAATTCATCTCCCACTTTGTCTGTTTTTGATTTGTGACCTACAGCTCAACAACTGCAAAGTTAATTGTTCTCCTCTTAAAGTTTGTCATGTTCTTCACTGCATCTAAATAAAAGTTATTGTTCAGTGTCAGTAGTGGATTAATTGATAATTGCAGAATGTTGCAACCATTTTGTTGACCAACAGAAGGAGCTGTTGCTGGATGGAAATGTTTTTTATGTGGTTTGTACTCACACAGTCACAAGATGAAAGCTTTTTTTTTTTTAATGAATCTTAAAAATTACAACAGAATGCATCATAAATCCCATAGATCCCCTTTAATTAACTAAACACAATAAATGTGTGTTAACAGTGTGCATATACCAAATAAATATGAAATTATGTTTTAATAATGTAAACATTTATAAGTCAATATGCATCAGTTTATACGCCTAATTAAAAGAAAGTCTATGAAATATGAGGGAAAAAAACAGATTTATTGTAATGTATTATATCTGGGCTGTATTTAGTCTACTACAAGTTACAGTTGGGCAAGAATATATGAAACAATGGCAATGTCTACTTATTATTGGTGCAATGGCTGAACTGTTCCTTTTAAAATAAATCTCTGTAATTGTGTTTCGTGTCTTCTTGCTGCACTTCAGCCGCCTTCTTTCACATCACTCTCTGTAGAGAAATCATAATTGTTGAGGTACATTTTGTGCCATAAACCAATGACAAGTTTGTGAGATCAGATTACAGCAAATAAATCTCACTTGAATTTGAAAATATATTGGGGGCGTTTCTTCACTTAAATATGATTATTTGGCCTGAAATTAATCTAATTTGGTTTTGTTTAACAGCAAACAAATCTAAATATAACTCTGACACTGCATGTTTTGTCTATGGATTGCTGGAAACTATCTGACTACCTAAAATTTATCTGATTTAGGCAGAATCTGTTTTATTTATTTAGAAAGTATTTAAGTATCCCAAACTACTTTCAGAAAGTTTCATTGAAATCTATGCAGTGATTAATGATATATTTTACTAACACACAAGCAGGGTAGACACCAACAGTTAATGTAAAGGAGTTAAAGTCAATATGTAGTGTGACGTGCATTTTTCAGCCAAAAATGTTGAGCTTTTGAAAATGAGTGTGGTTTCAGTTTAAAATTGATTTAAAAAAATGTAATATATACTTATAAAATGGAAATAATTCAATATTTAAATATATCATGTGAAGCAGCCACGGTCTAATGAATGTATTCCTAATCAATCTCCTTTAGTTAACATTTCTGCTTGCTTCTATTTGCAACACATCATGATGCTCTGCTGTCAATGCTAGCATAAATGAATGCTGTGACACAATTCAGATATTTTTCCATTTATAAATCCTATTTAGATATTATTCTTTTTCATTTTTATACCTGTTAGTCTTTCTTCCAATCCAAAGGCTTTATCTATAAAACCTGAAGCTTCATAAACGTCCTTTTGAAGATAATTTTTCCATGTATTTCCCATCTATTTTAGCTCTTTTTCACAGACCGGAAGCTCCCGTGTTCTGTGATTTAGGGGCGGGGTCCAGGGTCGAGTCTCCGCCCCGTGAACGCGTTGATTGACGCGCGCCACTGGCTCCGCCTCGAAGTCTTTTTTCTCCCCTCCCCCTTCGTTTTCCAGTGTAGTGCGTTGATTTCATACCAAAGTCATACTTAACATTCCACTTATACTGTCAAACGTCTGACAAATATTACGGAAAACAACAAGGCGCCAAAACACAACAAAGTTACTAAAAAGAGCAGCCGGCCTCAGTGAAGAGATTAGGGAGACTGCCAGAATAATAAAGGTAAGTTAAACTCTAAAACAAAGTTCCCTCTTTCTGCTTCAAGTGACTGGGAAGCTTTTTCATGCCGCTCGTCTCGGTGAAGTTTTCAGATCATTGTCATTTTTCACATTTTTGCGCGGAGCTGCCTGCGTTGGGAGGGAAGAGAAATATGTGGAGATTGATACTCGATTGTGTTGGACTTTTTCAGTGAGCAGGGATTATTTTTGACAGGCTCCACAATCAGATTTCCACCAGCTGCCCGCTCATTGACACACACTTGATTGCAACAACAAGCAGAAGAAAGAAAGAAGAAAAGCTTTGTGTTTTAGGACAGAAGAAGTGAGGCACTATGTTTGTTTTCTGTCCTGCTCAGCTCAGACCTGGATCCATCACTTCCAGACCTGAGGAGTCCACCAGTTGTACCAGCAGCTGCCCCACAGACACACAAAAACGAGCTGGAGGAATAAGTTCAAACTGGTCTGGACTTTTGCATCCTGAGAGGTAAGACAAGAAGGTCCTCATCAACCAGCCTGTCTTCTCTTGAGCCAATCATTTTAGTCACTTGGAGCAAAACAAAGCTATTAAACATATTTTAATATTTAGTATATGTTTAGTTTAATTCATTACTGTAGAGCATAAATAAATATATGACATGTTTGATGTAAGGTAATTAAAATAAAAGTTCAAAATGAGCTCGTAATGCTCAAATGTTTCTATTTTACTTTTTGGAATAGCTTTTTTTTTCACTATAAGATAATTTTATCTTAGTGCTACAAATCTGATTTATTTCTACTCGTGTCCCTTTTTTTTAATACTTTTATTTTATTTAACTAACATTCATTTTTCCATCTTGCTTTTCTTTTTTTTTTTAGTGGTCTGTATTTTAGATTTTAGAATTTATGGATTTAAAAATGTAATACTTTCTATTTTAATACATACGTCTAGCGTGTTGCGTGCCTTCTTTTTTTCTGGTTTAATTTTATGTGGTTTAAAACACTTTCTGTATAAAATGTGCTTTATATAAATAGTCTGAATAATTGGTGAACAGTTTATTAGGAAAAAAATACATAAAGGATATATGTTGGAAAAAAGTTGAAACTCAGCCAATAATCGAAAGAAGTTTTAGTTTATTTATTGTCTTTAACTAACGCTAATGATTACATGTCACTCCTTTTTAAATTTTATTCAAATAAGTTGAATTTAATACCGTTAGTCTCATCTGAAAAGTCATGTAATGGTAAGTTTTTGTTTCTTATTAAGTCAACAAACGTTGCATGTCATGATACGCTGCAAAGTCCTACTAAGCACATAATTCATAGGTGAAGATTTGAGATGCATGGATATGTAGCAGGCTAATTGTATAATTAGAAGCTCACAACCTCGGGCTACACCTGCTGTTTGAACTCAACAACTGCACAGGTTTCTGACATTTAAGAACCTTTCTAAGCTGGTTAGAAAATGTACAAAACAGCATTCCAAATCCGTTCGGTCACAGTAGCTGCAGTTGAATCACTGACAGGTTCAACGAAACAGCAGAATGTGGTCCGTCAAGTCGGTGTCAGTAAGAGGAAAAACCCTCTCAACCCCTGATCTGTTTTTGATCGTCGTGGATCCAAACTGTGCTTTGTGATATGTTCTGGCTGGGTTTGTTTTGATTTTATTTTTTTTATTTTTTGTTGTATTTTCAACAAGTTTTGAGTAAAAGTGGAGCTCTGCAACAGGGAAACAGTTGTTCCACCTCTGTTTTTCATCAGCGTGGTTGTAAATTTACATAGAACTGTCTGTTTGTGTGGTCTTTGAAGCGCCGCACTGTTATGGCCTCAATCCTTTGGCACAACAACAATACAAAATCAGATGTTGCGTTTTCATCATTGCGATAGAAAAGCAAAATTATCCCATCTTAGGAACGACTTTTAACGTACAGACTTCTGATAATGGAGATGCGGGGCTGATGGGTAAATCTGGAAAGCATTAAGCGTTCTGCTGCTCTGTCACATTTCCCTTTCTTTGTTTTTAAGCAGCATGAGCTGATCGAGCCCGTCTCTTCTCTGTTCTTACGCGTTCTTTATGCTTCGCAGCCTTGGTGGATTTAGTGTATTTGCTCTGTTGCTGTGTGCAAGGGTTAAATGCGAGGGGAAAGTTTTACAACCTCAACCATGTCGTGGAGGTCAATTGGATTATTTGGGTTAGTATCCCCTCAAAGTGTCCGTTGTCTTGTTTTTATGTTCCAGCTGTGCTCCTTCAGGGTGAGAAAGTTTGCCAGCGGTACAGACAACTGAACACAGATGCAGACAAAAAACATTGTCGCTCTGCTGCAGTCGTTGGTAGCGGGCGATCAAAACGACAGTATTCCGGCACTGAAGCGCATCCTTGTGTTTTGTGCTGTAATGTGTTTACTTTGGATGCACGTTTGTTGACCGTCCGCTGCTTCGCCCGTTTGTGTCAAACCCACAGAAGAGCAGCTAATGAGTTTGTGCCCATTTGTGCACCGGCTGCTTTTTTAGCACCATCCCCAGAAGAGCTCATCCAAATGGTGGACGCTCTCCCCTCCTCCTTCTTAAGGCCAGAACTGAACAAATACAGTTCCCTCTCGTGTCTCTGTGGCGGGGACACAGAGGCCTCGGAGAAAAGTTTACAGCTTGCAGCACAAGGGCTTAAATTGTAATCTGGAATACAATATAATAAGGTTTTAGCTGTTTGTTCCAAGAAAACTAGCATTTCAGCCACACATGACCAAATCTTTGATCCCAAACTTCACTTTCAAAACACACTTTATCATTGTATTCAGATTCCTGCATCTGTACGTTTACATATACTCCAAGCCATCAGGCTTTAACAGATAAGCTTTCTGGCCTCTTGTTCGGACCACTCAGGGGAGGAGCCGGGGAGTGGCCTAGAACAGTGTTCCCTTTGTGTCAGCTGTCTACAACTTGTTAAACGTTTTAGTTGTTCTTTCTCTGGCGACCAACTGCTAGGAGTGATGTTCCACACACTGAAAAAGGAAAAGAGTGCCCAAAGAACATGTCTTAAAAGGTGTATGTTATTGTGTTTGCTGCCATGGCTGCATAACTGATAACTGGAGGCTCCCGTCCCACTGCAGGACTCTTTCATTTCATAAGTGTGTTTGGCCTGTGTGCCGTTGTGGAGCTCCAGTGACCCAAGGGCACTCATGTGAAACTCCTTTAATCCCTCAGCGCAGGGTGATTCAGGCTGGGGGGATGATCTTCCTCTGCAGCACAGAGTTCATTTTTCAAGTCATTTTTAGAACCATCAAGTCGTTTATGCATCAAATGATCATCAAGCGGAGTCTCTTGGTGCGCTTCTCAGTGTTTTCCTTGTAACATTCTCCGGTGTATGGCCCTGATCAAAGACAGAGCTGCTTCTTTTATTGTCTTGAGACATGGTTCATACAGTTACCGTAGTGGAGTTCTGCTAACAGTCCTAAAGGTTTCACAGATTATGGCCTCAAACTGCTCCCCTATCCCAAAAAAAATGACCAATTCAGGCCAGAATGGCTTCTAGGAAAATAGAAGTTCTCAGTTATTTGGAAAATATCAGATTAGAATACTGATTTAGAATGAGTAGGGGGAGAAACACTTTAGCTCAGTTTGAGTCAATACTTTCCTTTTTAGACAGTGTAATTGTCTGAAAGCATAACAGCTGCCCACACAACCATGAGCATCTCTTATTAAATCTGAATAATTAATGATGATTTGGGCCTTAAAGGGATAGTTTAGTCATTTTTAAAGTGACGTTCTGTGTGAGAGTTGTCCATAGTTAGGACCTCATCAGTGACATCATTCAGAGAGCACAAAGTGTGGAGAAAGAGGCAAACGTTTTTTCTTTTTAAGCTAATGGATAGCCAAACAATTCAATCCAGTTTATTTATATATACAGTATACTGTATACAGTATATATTATTTATATATTGGGGAGTGGCGGCACAGAGGTTAGAGAAGATGGGCTTGTGATAGGAAAGTCACAGGTTCAACTCCCCGCACTGACAACATCAAAATGTGGGTAGAAAAGGTGAAGCACCCACACCTGCCTCACCCTCATTTGCCCCACTCTTTGCCCTTGAGCAAGGCCCTTAACCTCCACCATTTGCTTCCAAACAGGTCTCTCTTGAAAATGTGTTCTCATGACTCAATGAGACTACCTGTATAAATAAAGGGTAAATAAATGAAAAATAAATAAATAAAGTGCTAATTACAACAGACGTCATCACAGGGCACTGAACAGAAACATTCATACAAATAAAAAAGTAAGTTAATAACAATATTTATCTGAGGAGCAGACTGCTTTGAGTTGAACTTCATACCAGAACTCTCATCTTGAGCAAGCTTAAAGGAAACAGTGGAAAGGAAAACTCTCTCATGAGGAAGAAACCTTTAGCAGAACCAGGCTCAGGACAAGCAACCATCTGCTTTGACCGGCTGGGTTTGAGAGGAACAGATACACAATGGCAGGTCGAGAATCACGTTAAGATAGAAATGGTATCACATGAAAACTATTCAATTGTAACCATTTTTTTAAATAAATGTGGTCAATTTGTCCTTCAGTAGTCTAATTCTATAACAGCATAACAAGCCAACCCTAACAATAGGATTTATCAAAAAGGACAGTCTTAATCCCAGTCTTAAAACTGGACAATATGCCAGCCTCTTGGACAGAAACTGGAAGTTGGTTCCACAAGAGAGGAGCCTGATAACTGAAAGATCTTCCTCCCATTCTGCTTTTGGAAACTCTAGGAACCACAAGTAAACCTGCAGTCTGAGAGCAAAGTGCTCTGTTAGGAAAATATGGAACAATAAAATCTGTAATATAAGATGGAGCTAGGCTCTTGAGAACTTTGTAGGCTATAAGTAAGATTTTGAATTCAGTTCTGGATTTGACAGGGAGCCAATGGAGGGACGCTAAAACTGGAGAAACATGGTCTCTCCTATGCTGCAGTTAAGACTTGGATCACTTGCCAGTACCTTTAAGGTTGAGCTCTGGTTAGATTTGTGACACCCGTTTTGGTTTTGCAGTATCAGTGTGATGTTACTTTTTCAAATTGAGTTTGTTTCCACACAGTGTGATATTTGAAAAAAATATGATAAAACATGCAAATTGCTTTTATTAATGATAACAGTATTAAGAATACTGTATAGTGTTTGTCAGGTCATCCCAGTTTAGACTGCTTTCACACAGAAACTGTGATTGTTCAGTCATGCGTGCAAGACATTACTCTGAGGGTTATTGTTTTCTTTAGGCTTGCAGCTGGTATCAGACTGCAAATGTTTGACTTGACAAGAGGTCAATATGCTGTGTGTGTGTGTGTGTGTGTGTGTGTGTGTGTGTGTGTGTCTGTGCGTTCATGTGTTTGTCTCAGATTTTCCCTCTGCCTCTTGCCGTGCGAGTTGCTGGCTGTCCAGCACTCTTCTTACTCTCAGCTCTGATTGTTTCCTGAGCGCCGTGCCAGATAGGAAGTAGGAGGAAGTTATTGGAGGAGCTGGAGAGAATTTATTAGTGCCATACACAGATGCAGGAGGGAAAGGGAAGCGTAATGACTCTTTTGGAGGTTCACAAAAGCAGTGGTGTCAGCACTAAACTGCGCAGACGCATATGTGCCAGCTCCTCACCATGGTTTTTATCTCTTAAATGAAAAATACACAGTGAAACATGCTGGAAATGCTGAAGTCTGTTTAAGGAGGAATAATCGGAGAGCAGCTTCCTGGCCTGGAACCTAAAATGTTTTCTTTATCTGTAACCTGACCTTAGAGAGCAGCTGCTCCGTCTGCTGCCAAGACCCGTTGTTTCCTCCTTCAAACGTGCGTTTGTGTGTGCGGGGGTCTCCCCACGACAGAGAGCGCTACATCTGCGAGACCCCCTCAGTCTTACCGAAACGTGTGATTCCCATGTGGAGGAAGTCTTTGGTTGGGATTTGTTACTTTGTCTAAACTTTTAAGTTTGGTGGAGGTGTGTTTGACTCCCAACAAAGCAAGGCAGCTTTTGGCTGCCAGCAGGGATCTGGTCTTTGCCAAGAAGTGTCCCGAGTCTACAGCAACTAAATAAAGAGTGGACTTCTAAAGACAGGAACATGTTGTGTTGTGTACTAGTCAGCAAACAGAAGGAGGTGTGTACAGTCTGACAGGAAAGACATGAAAACAATACATGAAGGCTTAAAAAGTCAGATTTGCAGGAAATCTGGTGGACTGTGTGTGGTTGTGAATAGAAATCTGTTTTATAACTAGTAAATAACAAAACTTCTCCATTAGACTAAATGAATCAAAGTAAGACAGAGTTATTTTTTATTGATGTAGAAATTCAAATTCTTGACATTATACAGGTACAGTATTTAGTGAATAAATGTAGACAGATTATTCAACTGATATTTATGCCATACTGTAACTGTGTGACATAAATAAGGCTGCAAGATGAAAATGCAGAAGATGCCACAACTAATTCACTGTAGCCCACAATTTTATTGTTTAATTGTCCAAGTTATTTCCATTCCTGTCAAATACATGCTTTTGTTAAACAATTATGTTGTATTTTTGTTAAATGGAGAATACTGTACAAATTAAACTACATTAACATATGGATATTGCGGCAGCACGGTGGATCAGTTGGTAGAGCTGCTGCCTCTCAGTGAGCAGGTCCCCCTGGTTCAAATCCCCGTTCGGGGGCCTATCTGGGTGGAGTTTGCATGTTCTCTTCGTGCATGCGTGGGTTTTCTCTGGGTAATCCATTTTCCTCCCACAGACCAAAAGCATGCATGTTAGGCTGATTAGTAACTCTAAATTGTCTCTAGGTGTGAGTGAGAGAGCGAATGGTTGTCTCATTTGTCTCTTTGTGTCCCTGTGATGGACTGGAGACCTGTCCAGGGTGTTCCCGCCTTTCACACAGTGATGGCTGGACATAAAAAAAAAAAAATTAAAAAAAAGTTCATCAGATTTCCTGTTTAGGCACTTGTGTTTTATGCGATCCTGGAAATTATGTGGGGAAATGTTATGTTTATGTATTATATTGTATTATATGCGTATTAAATATATTAGTTCATGCTCTGGTTGTTTAAATTGCAGAGAAAGTGCAGCATGGGAAAAGTTAACAAAACACTTTGACTCTTGTTTTACAAGAGACTGAATTAGCCACCATGATAACACAAACTGGTTCCTGAGTTTCAAGACTTAAATTTGTCATTGAATCCTCTCACTGTAAAAAAACATGATTTTGTCATGTATGTTGTGTAGCTCATCATTGGCTTAAAGCTGTCAAGTGACTTCAAGGCATTAGTATGTCCTTAAATTGGTTAAAATGTCTTTATTCTTTATGCTACAGTCCTCTGGACCAGTAAAAATCCAGTCCTTCTTCAGGGAGTCTTTGACTTTGTCTCTCTAAAGAGGGCATGCGTTGGAGGTTTTACTGGTCCATAAGACTACCATAAAGAATCAAAGTATTTTAACCAGTTTAAGGAAAAAGTGCCTATGAGTCCCTTGATATTCAAGTTTAAGCTTATCCCAACCACAGAGCATCTGTACCTCCACTGAATCCAGTAAGCTCTCCGACACAGACTTGTACAATACTAATGTTAAATGGACTTAAGGATTAAAACTACAGTATTTAAACTGTAGGACAAATTGCAGTGACTAAAGCTTTGTTTGGTTGTGTTTAATTTTGAACTCTTCATTCTGACTCATCGTGCATCAGCAGCTTGTGACTGCATTGTACTTCTGCCAGTTTCAGCGATCTAATTTGTTGCCTGGAAATTGGCAACAGAAACTTCCATTTGAAGTTTGTTCATTTGAGTGGTTTCCCAAAACGAGCAAAATACTACAAAAATGGCTGAATGTGTCCACACATGCCCCAAAATGATTTGTTTGTTGTTTTGCCTTTTGGTTTTTATAGCGTTTTCCATGATCTCATGTTTAAATGCATCTATCTGGAGTGCTGTTGGCATCATTAAAAATGAAATTTATCTCACCGTTGTGCAGCAAAAGCACATCAAATCCTAAGAGTTGCCTGCTGTACATGCACAATGCCCTTGTAATACCGCTGTATTGGCACAACTGGCTCTCCTGGTTCTCCTGGTGGGATGTTAAGTCTCTGCTGACATATATTTCTATGAGCCATCATATTTTGTTCTAAATATTTGTTGGCTTCATTAATAAATTCATCCCACAACTGGATGGAAAAGGAGATGCCTTACAGTTTTGGACATGATGGGGAAATATTGACTCACTGTCTTTCTTTAGCTCTGTCTTTAAACCTCATTACTTAAACAAAAATGTAAGAATAGCAGCAATGATGAGCGTTTTGGTCAATTTTGCCTATTCTGAGTGAGCCCTTACTCTTTGTCAGCTGCTGAACATGTAATCTTGTTGCTGTTACCAAAGCACAATGACCAAAGCATAATGATGATGTTTTTTGGTGTTTGTCTGGTCTTTGCTACATTCTGTGCGTACTCAATCCTCTGAGAAAGAATTCCTTCCCTTTTTTAGCCTGTATTGACAGCTCTGATCTCACAATGACTCATTAGAATTACAGGAATTCATTTGTACACTGACCTGTCTAGGAAGAATAAAACAAGAAATAGAGTCAGCAAATTCTGGTCAGCTTGTAGATGGCCAACATGGAGATAAGCCGACGGCTGAGAACATACTGCAATGTGATCTCTCCGTTCAGGGCTGGGGAAAAGAAGAGAAGAGGGGTTCTGGTACGTGAATGGTGCTGTTTGAATGAAAGTGCAAGAAGCATAGCTTTGCAGCATTATTTACATTCCTGCTGCACATTGGAATTCTAAAGCATGTTCGTCCTAAAGTCTCATGGCGTGACTCCCAGAAAGTGGAAGGGGAGGTGTGCTGAAGATTTTTTGTTGTTTTGCTTGTTAAATGTGTGTGTGTGTGTGGGGGGGGGGGGTGGGGGGGGAGCTTTTTGGAGTCAGGATAAAAATCAAACCTTCCCAACAAATGGGTGGAAGCTAGGAAAAGATGTTGGAGCTGCATTTGCTTTATAACAAACTTACTATGAAAGTGTTATCATGTCTTTAATGTTAATCTCCTAGATTATTGTTTTTTTTTTTACTAATAATTACAAAACACAACTCAAAGCAGTTAAAAGGCCAGGTTTTCTTTAAATAATTCATATCACTTGCTGCCTTTCATGTCAGTGTTCTAGACTAAGATAATCTCATGTTCAAAAATGTTGTTTTTGGCATTTTTGGTCAAACCTTGAAAACGTTACACTCTTTTGACTCTTAGCTACTAAAACATGAAAATTTAGCTCAATATCTGTTAAATTGTCTGAGTTATATTCATTTTTTTATGCATTGGCCAATGTTGATTAGTTGTGGCAGCCATCTTGAATTAAATTACCTGTAATTCCAAAAGCTAAATGCTGCAGCTAAGTTTCAGTAAAATTCATCCAGTGTTTTATGAGATATTTTGCTAACAGACATATAGTGTTGACAGTTAATGCTAAAGTTTCAAGTCTAATGCAAAACAAATCACTTGGAGTATGTGTTGTGAATGAGTCTCAGCTACAACCACACTGAATGTGATAGATGGACGTATAGACAGATATTTATAGATATAGATGGACAAATTGATGGATTATCTTTCTTTCTTTCTCCATCCATCCATCTCCATCCATCCATCCATCCCAGGGGGAAATTCAAAACATTCAGTATCATGTTCTAATTATACAGAAAAAAAAAATCACATATGAAATAATCAAAAAAGAAGCTGAATGCACAAACTGGGAAAAAGCCAATAGAATAAATTAAAATACTGTAATTTGACTGAATTGCGGCCATTTTTATTTATTTATTTATTTATTTTGGCCAGGTCACTCTAAAAAAGATTTTTAAACTCCTTTTACCAGTTACTCCTGGTCAATTACGATAAGATAGAACTTTATTGATCCCACAGGAAAGTGTTGAAATTAAAGGATGAATATTTTTTGTGTTTTCGGAAATCAGCTGATTGTAAAATAAAGTGCTATGTGTTGTTGTCATTGTATATTTTTATACAATGATGACATTTGTTCTCTACACCCTGATGCATGCTCAATAATCCAGGCAGGAAAAAAAAATCTAAAAAAGCTAAGTCTGATCCTCTGGACATTCAAAAAAACAAAATAAAACAAAAAAGTAGAAACGTTTCG
>JARVLU010001354.1:25233254-25245138 GCA_031762415.1 Simpsonichthys santanae
CAATAAGTCATCTGAGGCTCTGCTGGCACAGCCAAGGCATGGCCCAGAAGAAGCCCCCGCACAAGGTGATTACCTCAGACGTCTAAAAGCTGGCCTGACGTGAGGTTAGGGGAATGTTAACGATTGCACAGCATGTAATCCTGTCTACCTTGCAGTCTCAGACTCCCAGTGGCCTCCAAAACTAGACAAGTCTAACCTCCTATTGGGAATTCCACTTTTTCTGCCAGGACTTTTTTTAAATTTTTTTATTTGGTGGGAAACCTTTTCACATTTCCATGAGCTAGTGGACAGTTTGGGCCGTACTTGAAGTCTGTTCCACACGTCTGTCTGGGCTAGTGGGATTTATTTTCATTAAGATAACGTTGGAATGGCATAGAGATTAGAAATAATAATAATATTCATCTTTTAAAACTGTCTGACAGTTATTTTAGATCATGTTTAAGGAAGTGCATCTCTAGTTTATGATGTGGTCACAGTTATGATATATCTATTACTTTATGGGAAACCTATTAGACTGTTTATTAAATTTCTTCTACAGAAACCACAGTAAAACACAAATGATTACACAAAAGCAGCAGGGATTATGAGTTGCATCAGCTCTTGTACTTTTAAAATTTTACAGTGCTGTTACTCTTCATGCAAAAAAAAAAAAAAAGTAATTACTTCATTTTGGTCTTGGCATAGGGATTACCATTGGTCACTCTTTGAGATGCTGCTCAAGAGGCTGACCAGGAGAGAACATTTTACTACTTGACAACAGTTTTAAAATGGGAGTGACGATATCTTGTATTTAGGCTTGATTCCAAGAACACCTGACGCGTTTAGATCTGGAATGCAGAGCAACAATACCTCTGCAGCTGAAAATAATAATTACTGAGGAATCTGAAGAACATTCCTTCACTAATTTGTGCACTACGACCGAGAAGAGACAGTGGAAATAAAGACAAAGGAACTGAATAAAAATGCTCTCAGTTTTGGGGTTTCTTATTAAATACACATCTTTGTTGTGGCACAGAGTTGCAAGAAGGTGAGCCTGTGATCGGAAGGCTGCCGGTTCGAATCCCCAGACTGACGTCAAAAATGTGGGTGGGAAAGGTGAAGCACCCACACATGTTCCCACTCTGGGCCCTTCAGCAAGGCCCTTAACGTCCACCATCTGCTCCCCCAGGTGCCCTAGATGACATCTCTCTGCTCCACACAGAGGGCTATGGTAGCTCGGTGGTCTGTGGTTGCATCAGGAAGGGCATCCGGCATAAAAACAATGGCCAAGTCTTTTCATGAGTTAGTTCACCATTGTGATCCCTGAGGAAGGGAGCAGCAGAAAGAAGAAGGTTATAGTTAGACAACTCAGTTACAGTAAATCCCAGATTCATCCCGGCCCGGGACCTTTCTGGTTGGAGTTTGCATGTTCTTTCCATGCATGTGTGGGTTTTCTCCAGGTACTCCAGTTTCCTCCCACAGACCAAAAACTTGCATGTTAGGCTGATTGGTAACTCTAATTGTCCCTAGGTGTGAGTGAGAGAGTGAATGTTTGACTTGTTTGTCTCTCTGTGCCCCTGTGATGGATGGATGGATGGATGGATGGATGGATGGATGGATGGATGGATGGATTAAACAAATTACCTGTGGTGTTTTGTTAAGCCAGTATCTCACCTGGACGTCTCCAAAATGTCAGTGAACCTGTGTTTAGAATATAATTTGGCATGAAATGCAGAAAAAATAGATTGCTATTTTCAAATGTGTCTATTATTTATTCATGTACGTTTATTTAACCATGCAAATACCCATTGTGATCACAGATTTTTCATTTGCAAGTGAGGCCTGGACCTGAAGAGGGCCTAACATGCATGTTTTTGGGCTGTGGGAGGAAACCAGAGTACAGTACTCAGAGAAAACCCACACAAACATGAGAAGAACATGCAAACTCTACACAGAAACACCCCAGGTCCAACCAGAGATTGAACCCAGGACCAGGAGGCAACAGTGCTAACCACTAAGCCATCATGCGGCCCACCATTTTTAAAAAATACAGCTGCACACAGTTTACTTGCAGCTTGGTCGCAAACACTCAGAGTTCAGTGAGTCTGCAACAGAAAATTCACAAATCTTTTGGCAGTTTAGAGTCAATGAACTAATGCCCTGTGATTTTACCTTAGTGGGCTTAATTTAGCAAGTTAGCCTGATTTGTCATAAACAATGAAACAGATAGGAATAAAACTCTGTGAAGTTGGCAGAAGCTCATCTTTCCTTAAAGATGTATAATTTTACATTATGATAACAATGTTACATTTCTCTTGCTGGAATGCTCTAAAAAATGTCAAAATTTTCATTCAGCAAATGGAGCTCAACTTGTGTCACTTGCACTGAATAAGAATAAAATACTTGGACTTTTGTTCTTTGTCAAATTAAATAGCTGGCACATTTTCTACACTGAATTCAAAGGAAGCATCTGGAAACAGAAATGTTGTTTTACTTGTTACGCTTCAGGGCTGTACTGACATGTTGTTCACCTACGTCTTCTGGTCTCAACAGGTGTGTCAAACTAAAAGCCCACACCTTTTTTTTCCCACACCCCTGTAGCTGTCACTCTTGCAAAGCATTCTGGGTAAAAGAACAGGGGACAGATGCAAGAAAGCGAGGCTCATTAGGCCTTCGCGGTCCACACCTTTGAATTAGCAGCAGTTTAAGTGCATTTAGTTTTAGTGCATTTGCACAGTTGTGAGAGAAGATGCGTGTGTGTGTATAGATTTAAGAGAGGGGCGTGAGCAGCAGCCTGTTTGATGACTGAGCAGGCCTGGTGCTTCCCTGTCAGCCCCTCGCTGAGATGTTAAGAATGTTTTCAGTCATGGCTGAGCAGTATGTTAGCAATTTAGGATTACCTCAATGTTATGTGAAGGAAGGAGGGAGGAAAATATGGGTGTAGAAGGAGTGCAGGGGGAGAGACTGAGTGCTAAAGATGTCGCAGGAGAGGGAAAGGTTATGCCGAGTCAATACAGATTACCTTTTTGCTCGCTATCTCAGCATGGAAGTGGAAAATTCCAGTGTGCCATATAATAAAAGCAGAAGATGGGCGTGTCTCGTCAGGGAAGAAGTTAAGAATGGCAGCCTGCAGTGAGCATAGTAAGTGTTGAGCAATCCACAAGGGAGTCATGAGACTTCAGAAAGTACAAGTGAGGAAAAAGGTGAAAAATGACATGGTTATGAGAACACACAGAACAGTGTGGTTGTGCATTCAAATGTACCAGTGTGTGTGTGTGCGTTAACCTGTCATGATTTCCTGCAGTGTAGACCTCTGGGTCTCTGACCTCGCTAACCCTCCCACCGTGGCAAGTCTGAGCAGATGTCGTTTTCCACAGCTGCAGACTGATGATAACGCCATAAATCTCTGCATGAATGTATAAGGAAGTAATGTATCTAAATAAAACATAGTGGTAATGCTTTTTGTTACCCAATAAAACCAGTTTTTCTGTTTTTTTTTTTTTTTTTTTTTTTTTTTTTGTTTTGTAGCAATTGACAAACAGAGTCCGTAATTGGCTGCAAGATGTGTAGCTGCATTTCATCAGTTTCAGTTTCATAAAAAAAAAAAACCAGACATTTTTAGGTTTTGTTCATTTTTTGGCACCCTTTCAATGCAGAGCCCTTTGACAATTGATGTATGATTCAAGATGGCTGCCACATTCCATCTGCCACAGCCAAAACTTGTGTGACATGTTAATTCACAGATTATGTGCTAAGGGTGACTTTCAGCTACTACCACATAGGACTGTTGTGATAAACAATAAATCAATTAATCGCACGATAAATGAAAATTGTCGACCTCGTTTTCATTTACCGGCTTTATCGTTTCTTCATGTCTCTTTTCTAGTGATGATACGGCTCAACTCCGGTGCTTTTCACAGACCCCTCCCTTTCTCTTTTAAATCTGCTTTAACCGTCCAAAATTGCATTTTTGCATCATTAAAGCAGCTAAGCTGAGAAGCTAAGCTACGAGCTAAGCTAACAGGCTAACCTCGGGAATAAACCTCTATCTTGAAGCTCCAAAAGTCACGGTTGAAACCCGTGCCTTCGTGTAGAACGTTGTTTTTCTCTGCAAAGTGAAGCTTCAAACTTGTTTACTGATTTTTTTTTTTTTTTGTTAAAAGCTTTGCGTGAAAAATGCTATGCTAAAGAGTTCAAATCACCTAGCATCCACCATGTCATCGTATCAGCCCATGCTTTGTCAAGGGCCCTCCCTCCCAATTTTCTTAAAGACGCTGCTCAACTATCCATTATTTGGTTCAAACAGCCTTATACTGCTATCAGGTGGTCAAAAAAAGGTGCTACAAACAAATCAACATTTCTTTTAAAATTTGACAATTAATTATTGTTAAATTTCAAACAATATTATCGTTCATCCCAATAATTTCTGAGACAATTAATCGCCCAGCAAAATTTGTTATCGTGACAGGCCTACTACCACACCAAGTTTAGATTCCAGTACCTGTAAAATTGAAAGATTCATAGCCATTGTTATGTTTGCTAAGGTTGCATTAGCCATGGCAGCCATCTTGAATGGGATTGGCTCCAAAAGTTAACCAACTGTAGATGTTTCTGAGAGTTTCATACAAATCTGTCCAGTGGTTCTTGAAATTTTGCAGAACAGACATGGGCAAAAACATGATTGCTCTATCTTCACCTGCAGAGTGAGCAATTAAAAAGACTCAATTTTGATTTACCTTCCAGGATGAACCCCTGAACTCTGCTGAAACTTACAGAACTATGTGACGAACAGATTTAATTCATAATGACTTTAATTAGGGGAAAGTAAATAGTTTTGGTTCAACTCAACCTCAGCTTTTAAATACTGAGACAGAATCCTCAAACTGACTCATCGTTCTCAACAACTTCTTTACCCTGTATCTTTTTAATTTGCAGTGAATTATCAGTAAAACCCACAACATATCTGTGATGCAATATTCCCTCTTTCGCCCCACAGCTGAAGAGACTGGGTGACAGTTGGGTGGGGGGTTGCACTGGCGTTATTTTTCTCTGTTGGGATGGTCAGCAGCAGGTGCTGCTGTCCATTCACCGTGGAGTTGCTTTGGGACAAGGTCTGCTTTGCTGCCAGGTGGCAGTTGCTGGCAGATACAGTTATGGCTTTGTGTTTTTGCCCTGAGTGGCTGCCCTTTTCAGCTGCCCCTTTATAACCAGTGACCCCCTACCCCGGTCCCCTCACCCCCGGCTCTCTAACTCCTGCTTCTCCCAGAGATAGAAGTCTATATGAGCATGTGTGCTTGCACCCAAAGCTCCTTGTTCGCAGGCCCAATCAGACTGGCTAGCACAGATGTGACAGGCTTACAGGAATTCCAGGAATGCGGAGGCGCTGGAGCGGGTGTGTCCATCCTTGGCTCAGGGCAGAAGGGGAGGAGCTACCTCAGTATCGGCAGACAGCTCAGCTCAGCTCTGCTGGCTGACTGCCGGACCGACTGGTTGGCTATTACGATGAGTGCTGTGGGCCTACTGGAGATGGCCTGCGGTACTTTTATGGTAATTGCAAAAACCAGGGCCTTCTCGAGGCCAAGTACAAGACGTCTTTCTCCTGTCATTATGCATCTGGGAAGCTGTTAAACTTCTTAAACATACAGTCTGCTCTGTGTCTTTCCTGCACGTGTTTAAGAAAGCACATCTTGACCAATTTTGTCAGCATAATTTTCCGTCAGCAAGTTTAGAAGCATTATTCATAATGATACACTGGTTCAACCTCTGCGTTTGGCCCCAAAGTTTCAGCCACAAAAACCCAGTAAGCGTGACTTGGCAGTGAAGAAAACCGAAAAGGCCTGACTTTCCTGTGAGACAACATAATGCAGCGTTCTGTGCTTCTCATACACTGAGATGGGTTTTTACTTGATTGCAGCTGCACTTTCCTGTAGAAGCAGCGCTTGTTAAATCTCCTGCACAGCTATGAACATACAGAGGATCATGAAAGCCCAGAATAGATGCCCGTTAACTCAACAAGATGCTTGTGCAGAATTTCGAGTGGGGATGTTATGTCTTTAAAAACATGGTTCTGTTTTCTAAGCCCTCTTTGTAATTAGGCTGCAGCGTGATGTGAGGAGACATTAAAGAGTGTGAAATGAGCAAAATAAAACTATGAGGAAAAACAAGTCATCCTACTCATTTGCATGCGATGAACATAAAAAAAGTGTAATAGGAAACAGACTAGCATTTGTCCAAGCTTTAGGACATTACAGTTTTGTTTTATATAACTTTGAGATGACAACAGTGCCACCCTCTGTTAAATTATAGCTAATAAAAGTGAAGTTTCCTGACTTGGTCCTTTGTCTTGTGTTTCAGGTCGCAATGAACTGATTGCAAGATACATCAAGCTGAGGACAGGCAAAACCCGCACACGAAAGCAGGTAAACAAGAAAATGCATGTTGTTAAGCTGCTAATGGACAGAACAACAAATTAAACATAATTAGTACAGATAAAATACTGTATTACATGAAGACACTTTACAGATTTTTAAGGATATGTTTAGTTTTATTTGAAATTTCTTACAACAAATCTAAAAAAAAATACTTTGCCTTCCCTTTTCTGCTTATTGAACTATAAAAAAAAAATTTTAAAGTAATTTTACAAAGTAATTTTACAAGCTAAAGATTTAACAAATGCTCAGTAATTTGAGAATAATACACACGTTTTTTTTTTTGTTTGTTTGTTTTTTTCTAGTGAACGTCTTCAGCAGAATGGTAGTCTAAGGCAATGACCCCCAATAAACACGTGTTCAATAAATAGATCATATATAGATTTGTTCCCTAGAACAGTAAAATGGCTCACTGATCATTCACAAAAATACAAATACAGTATTTTTGTTTTGATCTCAATTAGTTTCTTTTATATTCAATGAAATAACACAGCTTTTAGAAAAGCACCTTATTCTGCTGCCTTTTGCATCCAAATCTGTACTATCATCTTGAATACAGTGTAACAACGAGAGCAGAATTGTGACATTAAAGTGGTCCCTCGATTATCACAAGGGTCATGTTCCACACACCACCGCGATAGGTGAAAAACCATGAAGTAGGTACAGTATGCAGTAGCCCCTTGCTACTTCACGGTTTGACTTTCACAGATTTGCTTTTTCGCAGTTTTTCGAAATATGACACACAACTGGCTGATTGATGGATGGATGGATGAGCCACACAAAATTTTTATTTATAATAAATTGCTTCAAATTATTTAGCACCTGCTGCACCTGTGTGCAGCCCACAGGTGCAGGGAGAAGCTCCCTCCTGCAGCATGTCATGATCTCCGCTCTACAGTGGAGAAGTGGGCGTGGCTGAGAGAGCTGGCAGGTGGCAGAGAGCAGCCGGAGGCGAAGAGCAGAGATCATGACATCCTGTGCTCTTTTAGAGCATTTAGTTTAGAAGCATTGTTTAGAATATTGCAAGAGTGTGGGAAGGGTTTAAAATGCCTTATGTACTGCTATTTACTACTTGTACTACTATTCCTCTTTTCGGTTTTTTACTTATCGCGGGGGGTGAGAACGGAATCCCCATCGCGATAAACAAGGGACTACCGTACTTTATTTTAAGGCTTTATAAACCCTTCCCACACTCTTGCAATATTCTAAACTCTTAAGCTTACACAATTTTAACAACATACATACGTATATGTTTTGTACAGTACTGCAAAATTTTATATGGGTACTCAATAGCTCTGCAGAACATCTGCTCAGTTCCAGACCACCGCTCTGTCCAGGTTGTTGTGCATGTTGATAACTGAGCTTCAGGAAGCTTCAGGATTATTTGTGACTTTCCTGCCAGTTCTGTGACATTAATAGATAGATCATTACTTCTGACTTTGCGTTGCAAAAGTATCCCTCCATTTTGGCAGAAAGCAGCGGCCAGAAGCACTGTTGACTTCTGGTTAGTGTAGTTCTTTTGACTTGTGTTACAGTATAGCTTTATTGAAAGAAAACTACAAAATGGCAGCGCCTGTACGAAAGTATTTTTTGTTAACTTTTTATCTTGTACCGTCCCAATCACGTGAGTAACATTACAGTTGAAAGTTGTGTGTCGTGTACAATCTTACACCAAAAAAACTGCCAAAGAGTGAGTTTGCGAAAGTCAAACCTCGAGGTAGCGAGAGACTTTTGCAAATGTTTACTCATGTTAAAGGGACAAAAATACTCAAATTTGTTGCAATTATTATGAGATGAAAGACATTAATATTTGGAGTAATGTATGCAGATGTGGGTTGAACTTTGTACCAGAGTTTTGAATGAGAGTTTCTGCTGCAGTGGCTTTTCAGTTGCACTTACCACATTTTGAAACAACCGTCGCCATTTCTTTTTGACTGTTAAATTAATAACCACAGTTGTTGTTTTTGTTCCTTAAGTTTGGATGTTGACTGTTTCTGAGCTGATTTGTGCTGGTCTTGTAGTCCCGTGGAGTGAAGTTGCATTGAAGTGAAAGCCAGGGTCAACATGACAGATCAAAGAGACTCTTACTGATGGTGAATTAATTATTTTTAAGCATTGATTTATGGTGGACTCAAAGGCACATTAATGCAGCTTAAGAGCATTCAATGAGCTGGCTAATTTATGTTTCATTGAACAGATGAAGTGACACATGGCTTGATTTTAAAGTCACAATATTGATAAATGAGTTTAATTGGTGCCCTTCTCTGTAGAATATCACCACCTTTAAATTAAATTATAGGGTCTTTGCAGCAGCTCTATCTTATCCCTTCTCACATTTGTTGACCTTATGAACAATTCTTATACACTCTACATGTATGCAGTTGCAAAGTTGTGATTGCATGCATGGATATGAGGGTACGCTATTTTTATGCTCAAAAACTGTTTCACACCCCTTTAGGTGTCTAGTCACATACAGGTGTTAGCACGGAAGAAAGTTCGTGAATACCAGGCAGGTATAAAGGTAGGTGCCGCCGGCCTGCCTCCCGGCAACACTGACGGGGCGTCTCTTTCCTCTTTTGGTTACGGCTTCTCTATTTCTTCCCTTCTCTTTTCTCTACCCTGTCTCCTTTCTTCTTCCCTCCCCCTCGGCTATTCTTCTGTGCAGGTTTCTAGCCACTTGCAGGTTCTCGCCCGGAGAAAATCTCGCGAGATCCAGTCAAAGCTAAAGGTATGCGCTTCACCTCGGCGGGGCTGGCACACGCTTGGCTTTGCACTAACCAGCTAATTCATGATCTCTTTACTAGCTTGTCTATTATCCGTATTTTGTTTTGATGTGAAGCCTGTTCCTGCTGCATGATTGGATGCATGTTTACCACAGGAAAAAAGCCATAAATATTGATTAGATCAGAGAAGAAAAAACTACCATCTTCCTTCTTTGCATGCAGAACACCAACACCCAGTGTTTTGTATTTTATCAATCTGAGCACCATTAAGAATATGTCTTGTGACTGAAAGGAAAGTATACTATATTAGCCTCTGCCTTTAATGAACGTTTATGCACTGCAGTCACAGACCCAAAGAAAAGCCCAGCGGCTGCATGTTGCTCCGGCTCTGTCTCCTTTGCTGCCAGGCCTCTGCAGCCTTCTGTACTCTTCTGACTCCTCCCCCCTCCATTACTCATTTTACTTTAATATACAGTATCTTCTTTCTTTGTGACTTTTATAAACATTGTGTTAAAAAGCATCTTTCTGTGTAATAAATATGACTCCTTTTGGTGCATCTTAAAGTTTCTCTGGACTCTTCATGCTTAAAATTATATATATTTTTGCAGATTCACAAATAAATGATTTATGCAAAAAAATATGTGGAGCCAACTTGAATCCAAATCAACATACAGTATCTGAGTGGATGCAACATCCATGACAGGCATATTTGAGATTAATTAAATAATACAGTATTGGCTAACAAGTGTAGAGCAGGCTGGTCTTTGAAATTTATGGACTGTGCTCTTGTTATTACTGTTTGGACTGACTTGATTAGAAGTTCGAGTTTAACTTTGTTGAATGTGGTAAAATGAAAGAATAAGCAGTTATATAAAAAGAAAATAAATTTAAAACAAAAGCAAGCGAAAAAAAAAACCAGTAGTAACGTATATTTACATGTTCAAAGGAGTGGGTAGAAGTATAAACTTATTGTTACACCCACCCTTCTTACATCATATACATATAGCATATCCCAATAATTTACTATTCATGGCAATTTGGTTATAACATTCTTTTTTAGTATTTTATATAACTGGTACAATGCATTCATATTTGCATGCCATTAAAATCAAGCATCAGTACTTTTTTAACATGTTAAAATTATTTCTAGATAATGCAGTAATAATTGATAAATTTGTTAATTGTTAACAACATTGATAATAGCAGTTATAACAGTCATTATGTCCCATATTGATATGCAGTGATCTTCTTAAATGACGTTTTTAAGTTATAAGTTGGCTTGAATCGTTCTAGACCACAAAGCATTGCAAAATACTGACATTGAGCTGCCCTGCTTGATCCCCAATATTTAATCCTGACAGTTGTCCTGCTCATTCCTACTCTTTTCTTTTGTTTAGTTTAGTAGCAGATTTATTCT
This sequence comes from Simpsonichthys santanae, assembly GCA_031762415.1. Taxonomy (NCBI): domain Eukaryota; kingdom Metazoa; phylum Chordata; class Actinopteri; order Cyprinodontiformes; family Rivulidae; genus Simpsonichthys; species Simpsonichthys santanae. The sequence goes on from JARVLU010001354.1 coordinate 25,243,802, forward strand.
TATATTCTCAACTTGGTCTTCTGAGATTTTACCCTTGTCTGATCCCACCATAACTGTTAACGTGCACAGACTATAGCCAGTCTAATGTAAGCCTGTCTTGTGGTTGCTGAGGGATTTATCTACATGGACTGCATACTTGAGTTCAAATTTGCTTATCGATATAGATAGAAAACAACTGGACAACTCTTTCAAATTGCACTATTTAATTTAGTCCAGGCTAACTTTTTATGATTGATTTCAGTTTGCAATAAGTACCTTTCAGTATTTAAATTGTTCTATGAAAGAAAACATGAGACATTGAAAGAAACTGTTTCTGTATATCAGCTTTATGTCTGATGTACACAAAAACCTTTTTAGTTACTTTCAAATATTACTGTAGTTACAAAAACAAAACCTTTTCATTGTCTACAATCCACAGATTTATTTCCCTTGTAAAACAAAAAAAGTTTATTAAAAGTTTTAGAAACCCTTGACTGCTTACCGATAAGTAAATAACTACGTAGCTGGTGTTTTTCCACAAACCTTGTAACTGATAGTAGAGCAATATATAGATTTATTGAGGGGAATTTGGTTTAAATAGGAGTAAAACTCTTACATGGTGTACATAAATCCACTCCATTTGTATTTATTGCACACCCTTTCCATAGTATGAAAGACCAGCCATGATACTAAATTTCCAATATTAATAAAATATGCTCAAAGAAACAATCTCTCAGCATCATGTAGAATTGCACCGTACTAATGGTTTCTCTCTTTTTTGATTCAGGCGATGAATTTGGTAAGTGAATTTGACTTGTGTAATGTGCTTCCCTCCTTCCCTTTTTTGTCAGTACTAGTGCACTGTCCTTTTACTAAGGCCTTCTGCTGGCATGGCATATACCATCGTTGCTATTCTGTAAAGAAGCAAAGCTTACAAAAAAAGCTTAGAACACAGCACTGCTGCACATCCTGTCGATTGTGGCATAATCGCCCCTCGGACTCTGCCAAAAAGCCAAATTCTTGCTTGCTTTGCACTTAGGTGTTGTTCTCTGATACGGGGTCTTATTTTCTAGGCATCTTTCCTTTTAATTGCAAAGACAGATCTAAGTGTATAAAGTTTGTATATAACAAGAGTTTAATCAAATCAAATAAAAATAATAATACAATGGTTTAATGACTCCTCCATAAGGTTTGATTATGAATTAGTTGATTTCATGTATCATATAAGCCAGTGGTTCTCAAACGGGGGTCCCCGGGCCCCCAGGGTCCGTGAGCCGGTGAGCAGTCCCCGAGTTACGAACGAGTTCCGTTCCTACGCCCCGTTCGTAACCCGATTTTGCCGTAAGTCGGAGCGCTAC
>JARVLU010001354.1:25317080-25336951 GCA_031762415.1 Simpsonichthys santanae
GTGTGTGTGTGTGTGTGTGTGTGTGTGTGTGTGTGTGTGTGTGTGTGTGTGTGTGTGTGTGTGTGTGTGTCTGTCAGCAACTGGAGAACATGAATTAGTCCCAGATTTGAAAGAAATGAAAAATTCAACTCCACCCTCCTCTCTCCTGAGGCCTGACGTTGTGACTGAAAGTGAGATACGTAGAAAAAAATGCATAACACTGCTTTGAACTTTACATGTTTTAAATGCATTAAATACAATTCTGACAGGTATTTATGAAAAAAAAAAAAATGATTGTGGTGCAGCTGTTTTGGGACCGGAAAGTCACAGGTCCGATCCCCAGCCATGCACATGTTCTGTGTTCTTGAGTTAGACACCAACTCCCATACCGCTCTGGGCTCTTACACAGATCCATTTGTGTGTACTTCATATGGGTCAGATGCAGAGCACAGGTTTCGTCACTGTATGGGTACGCGCAATGATGATAATGAACATGTTTCAAAATATGGAAGTGGTACTGGAGAGCCTAAATCAACTGGGCTTTAAACAGTGTTAATGTCCTTGTGTTCTTCGTACTCATGATTGTAAAAAAAACAAACACATAAAAATACTGATGTGGTGAAAGAGTTTAATGAAATACTCCAGGTTTCTTTGAGATTTTCCAAGTTGACACAAAGACCCTGCTCGGTTGACTTCATTCTCTTTGAGATTGTGAAACTGTGTAATGTTGAAATTATTTGGCTTGGACTAAAGTTGTGGTTTGACAGATTAATACAGTACTTTCATCAGCGGTGCTGCATTTTGTTTCTGTATGATGCAAGCTGCTTCTTTTGTAAAAGTTGCAAACTTTGGTTTACATTGACAACAAAACTCTCGTCCTCTGAAACAAATAAATTATTCCCTGCACCAGAGTAAGTAAGGTCTGCGTTGCTGATCACTCAGACAGCTGTTGAGCAAACTCGTGACGATGAACAAGGCTTGACTTTGTTTTCGCAAACTAGCTGCCAGATAAAAGTTCCTGGAGCCAGAGCCACCCCAGGTGCTTGAGAACCAAATAAAGAGGGAAGTGGGGTGTGTTGAAAGCCATTGTGAGAGTTGGAGAGGTCCCCATCCGGACATCAAAGCTAAGAAGTCACTGAAATGTGCAGGATTCGCCCCATGGGGGAAAATAGCAACTCCATATTAAAAGTTAAGGGGTTTGAAGATACGCAAAAGCAATGTTGCACAAAACAGTGAATTATCACTTGTTAAAAAAAAGTAAATGCATCTTTGTGAGCTTATTTGTGCAGAGCAGCAGTGACCAGTGTACATGACATGCAAGCAGAAAGACAGAGGCTTTCCACCGAGCTGCCCTGCATGCAGGAGCTGCAGCGCCTCCTGAATCCTCCTGAGAGGTGCTGCGCGGAATGTCTTAAACAAGCCAGCAAATAATTCATTCCCTAAACAATATGATTGAATTTTTTCAAATTTCCATAGTGCTTTAGTTTGCATGTGAGTGTTTAAATGCATTTATCTCTGCCTAGAAGATATTTCCAGAGTGTGGTTTAGGGTGTGTTGCTTCCATTCCATTCTTGTTGCTCTGTCTGCTTGCTAATGCCCTCTGTTTGACAAGTGACTTTTTTAATACATAATCTTTTAGTGCCCGTGTTGACATAAAATACAGCTGGAAAACACAGCTGTTTTTTTTTTTTAAACAAGTGATTTATCCGGTTATATTCTGGAATAGATATCATACTGAAGCTCAGACGGGATCAAGAGATAATCTGGATGCTCTAGTTGATGCATTGTATGGACTTGTCACAGTGATTACAAATTATTGTATAGTGTACAGTTGCATATCTGAATGTATATAGATTCACAACCATGCATCAGGAGTAATGAACAGTGAAGCCTGGAGGTGGAGGGGTGGGGGGGGGGAGGGGAAGAACAAAGGAATCACAAGAAATAGTGGGGAAATGAGGGGTGTTAGAAGAAGATTGTGCTAGGGTTATAAAATGTACCTCTTGCATTTCGCATGTTCTGGTGAGACATGGCAAAGCATCTTTAAATTATCGGAAAAGGACGGAAGGAGGAGGAGGCGGAGGGATGGGTAGGAAGGCGGAGGCGAAGAAGAGGCAGCAGGGGAGGAGGCAGTGCTGTTGCGTCTGCCACCGCTGTCATTCTGCTGCTGCGCGGCTCAGCAGCAGGAGGGTGTGCAGAAGGGAGGAGAGTGGAAAAAACGGAGGAGAGGAGGACAGGAGGGAAGGAGAGAAAGGGAGCGCCTGGGCAGCACTGCAACAGCAGCAGCAGCAGCAGCAGCAGCAGCCTGCCAGGAGGACAGAGGAGAAAAGGAGACGGGGAAGAAACAGAAGGAGGCAGGACTGGCTTGGAAGAAACATTTTTATGTCTATTTCACACAAGAAGGGTCTGAGTAAGAAAACCTTTCTCCATCCTGATGCTTTCCTGAGAGATGGTCTCGTGCAGGAGACATGTTTGGAAATAGTGTGAAAGGCAGAGAAGGAGATCTGAAGATGGAAAGGACGGATAGCACTAAAGGGTACGGCCAAGCGGATGGCAAAGGAGTTGGTATGGCAGCCAAGAGGCCCAAGCCAGGAGTGCCCCAGAGTGCACAGAGGGGTGAACTAAAGGTTTACCGGGCTGGTAGTTCTGAGGGCAGGATACCGGTGCCTTCAAGTCTTCGCAAACAAAGGTCGATGACAAACCTGGCTGTTCTCACTGATGCCGAGAAGAAGCTGCATCTTTACGAGCCAAAGTGGTGCGATGACATGGCCAAGCCTGGAGCAGGGCAGAGCAAGGCGGGCAAGCCAAAGACCCCAGGAGGAGACGGCAGTGCCGGCGGCGGCGGTGCTCCCCTTTCTCGAAACCTATCCAAGTCCGAACACTCACTGTTCCAGGGCAAACCCAAGCCTTTCAGCCCACTAGCTGCTCCCACTGCCCTAGGCAAGCAGAGTCGCATACCTCGTGGTCCTTTTGCTGAGGTGAAGCCTTTGAGCAAGGCGCCTGAGGATGGGAAGTCAGATGATGAGATCCTCTCGAGCAAAGCCAAGACCAACCCAAAGAAAGCTGGGGCTGGAGTAGAGTCTGCTTCCAAAGGCCAAGGAGAGGAAGGGGGAGATAAGCCCTTCCTAAAGGTGGATCCAGAGCTGGTGGTGACTGTGCTGGGTGACCTGGAGCAGCTTCTTTTCAGTCAGATATTAGGTGAGTACAACAGCGCAGTCATGAGCTTCTACACTGTGTTTGCTTGTTGTGGTATGAGCCAAAGCCACTGATTGCACAACAGCACGCCCCCTTTAATACTGCTCCCACATGGCACCTGCCTGCTGCTGCAGGGCTTCCTTTCTCTATTGTACATCCGCCCTCATTTCCTTTTCTGGTTCTATTGTTTTACTGACACCCACCTTATCTTAGCAGCTTAATATAAAACAGTGTGATTACTTCAACACCTAACCTTCCTTTGTTCTTTCGCCTCCTGCATGTGACTCTGATGTCTGATTGGTGACATCAAATCATGTGGAATACGCTTACTTGCCGTTATAACGTACCAGGGCGATTGCATGGAACCCAGGGGTTGTGGATTATTACCAGCAGATTGGTAGATTTTTTAACGCTCCCATTTGCTTGAACATGTGCTCATGCACTCTGCTCCCTCCACAGCTACATGCATGCTTAAAAAAAATAAATAAATAACAGATTTGGAAATGACAACATATTCAGGTACTTTCTGAGAGACATATGCTTCTTCCCAGCTCACTTCGTCAGATTTCCGCCAGATGATTTGTACTACTACGGTAAAACTATCAAAGAAAATGGCCTTTTGTCTTTGAGGTGCACATTTGGGATTTGGATGACTGTGTTTGTGTTGTGCTTTTCTCCATGCATGCAGGCCTTTTTGTATTCAGTGGAAGATGGACAGCAATGAGCGTAACCTTGAGCCTCATACTATACCATGTAGTTCCTAATTTCTCAATACCTTCCTGTAATCAGGGCTGCATGTGTCCTTTTGCATTTTAATAAACACGCCTGTGGTGAATTGATCTGTTATCTATGCTTCATTAGTGCACGTGGAACGTCATCGTTCATGTTTGTCACATGCAATCAAGTAAGACCTGTAAACAACACAGGGCAGATGGTAGCGTACACACTTCTGTGCCGTTCGTGTGACTGCATGGCACATCAACCAAAATCAGCAGACCTTTAAATCATGTTTTAACTCTTTTGCTTTAAATTTTGCAGGACATCATTTGTGGCTAAAACATTTTCTTAAGTGGTGTTTTGATGTCAAATTGAGCATAATCAATTCAAAGCTAGTACCGGTAGTTAAAGTGTATATGGAGTTTTTGCATATGCATTATTTATTGATGGTCATCCCATACCATGGTTTGGACATGTCCAAAGGAGGGACAGTGGGTATATTGATAGAAGGATGTTAGAAATACAGCTGCCAGGAAAAAGACAAAGTGGAGATACTGTATATGGATGCGGTTGGAGAGGACATGGAGATAGTTGGAGTGAGGACAGAGATGGAGGAGGATGACTTGCTATGGTGACTCATGAAGAGGGAAAATACAAAATAAGAAAAAGAAGAAGAAGATGGTCAACCCAGATGGGCCTTTGTCACAAGTAAAGTGCATTGTGTTTATGAAATAAAATAATTCAGCAAACAAAATAAATTGTCCTAACAAGGACTTCATGACAATAGCCTCAATACTGTCTTAGACTAATCAGTGAAAAAATAAAATATATCACCCTTGAGTATATTTTAATTTTGATCACAGCATTTTCAATAGAATCATTTTAATAACCTATAAATTGTCCTATTTCTTGCCGTCTATATGATTTTGCCCAATGCTGACATGAACAATTGGAAAAGTCAAACTACAGCATCATGTCTGTTTCAGCATTTTCCCACAATTCTCAATGTGGTTATTATCTTAGCACTGTAGTAAATAATTTTACACAATTTGAGCCTGATGTGTTCGGGCATTGTCATGTAGTTCACATCTTCAGTCAGAGAAGAACAAGAAAAGAAATATAAAGGGAAATAAACAATCAGTCATTTGGGATATTCAGTTTGCTCGTCCTCAAATGGACATTAACTTGTTGCACCCCAGCAAACTGAAGCACCTGCACATATATGTGTGGGTGGCATGAAGCAAAGTCAGTGCATGATTTTTCTCCAGTGCTTGACAAACAAAGGACCATGTCAGGAAGGATTTAATAATGTTTTTAAAATAGGTTTTTATGAGTTTGCAGACTTTTTATAAAGCAGTCATTATCAGTTATGAACAAGTTGCACTGTATACAGTGTCCATACACTGAACTAGGCTCAGCATTTGGAAAGATCAAGCGTTTCACTTTTATTAATTTATCCATAATGTACATTTCAAATATCAACCATTTATCAGTAATTGTCCTGCATGCAAACACAAAGAGCATTTTAGGTCCATTTTCTTAGGTATGCAAAGTTGTTTAGTTGTAAACTGAGTAATTAACAATGTTATAGCACCTGAATTAATAAAAGTAAAGATCTTGACCTTGTTCAATAATGAGCCTGCTTGAGTTTATGAAGATGTTTTGCTTCTTTATATATAATTTTCATTAGTTTCTTCACAATGAAAGTGTGTTTCTTAAATCCACGCGTGTAGTTCCAGTACTTTGTATTTTCACTGCATCCTGTGGTTAAAACTCCTCTAACCGCAAACTGCTGTGTTTTTCTGTGCATCTTTTTCTTCAACGTAATTTCATCAAACATTTTAAGTAATGGTTCACCACCATCCCGCCAGATTTTAATAATGTTGCACTGTTATTATCTTGATTTTTGTCATTTTCTTAATCTCCTTTGAAGTTGCCTTCATTCAGACCAAGAATTTGACCCTTCTGAAACAAACACCACCTCAAAAACCACAGGATGTGGGTGTTCGGATAATGGGGAGCAATTTACTGCATCGGTTAGGGTTACTCCATGAAACACATTAACTGCAGATTTTAGTCCAAAAGTAGGCTCTAATCTGTTAGCCTTGTTAAACCCAGTTAGGGACAATTGCTTTTGTATTTTTAGCTGAGAAAATATATGAACTTTTCAGACTATAATATTTCATTTGAGAGAGCAACATCTAAACTTATTATCACACTGTGCTTGTACAGTGAGCATCCTTATTACTGTAAGCTGAGCTTTTTTATAGGCAGCAGTCCTTTCAAGGCCTGTTCAAAGCTCCCTGGAAGGATGTTTTTGCTTCTAGACTGGAGTCTCTTTGTTTTACAACATGACATCAAGGCTTATTGATTGGGTAATAAACACAAGAGCATGGACATAGAAATCAGGAAAAGATTGTAAATACTTTGCAACTGTTAATCCTGCTCAGTCAATTGAAATAAGGTTTAAAGTTGTGGTTTTCATGTTGCCAGTATAGTTCAAGTTCAAGAACCTTTACTATCCCCGAGGGGCAATTTGTTTCATAATCTGTAGGCACTCAAAACATCCACGCTAGACAAGACATTAAAATAAAAGCACAAAAAATCCTCACTGCTTGGTGAGAAGTCTGATCACTATAGGGATGAATGAGTTTTTCAGTCTGTTGGTCCTACAAAGTACATCTGGGCAGCAGATACCTGCGTCCAGATGTAAGCAACCTGAACGCACCATGGAGTGGATGATCAGGATCTGCCAGAATCAGCCTGGCCTTGTTCACTGACCTCATCTTGTGTAAGAGGTTCTGTAGGGCTATGCCAGCAGTTTTGCTGCACATCCTGACAATCTCTGAGAGTTTGTTCCTGTTTTTGCACGTCGACAGTCCAAACTGACAGATGAAGGTGAAAGTTAAAAGAAACTCAATACAACATGGATAAAACATTCTCGTAAAAGTAGAATCAACATTCAAGCCACAGAGCTTCAGATAAAAATTACATTCTCTGGTGGGGCTTCTTACAAAGTGAGTTCCCGTGTGCATCAAAGGTCAGTTTGTCGTCGAGAACAGTTCCCTGATATTTATGTTGTTAGACCACCTCATCAGCGTGACCGTCAATGACCACAGGAGTGACAACTGAAGAGTCTTTTATAAAATAAATGACCATCTCCTTTGTCTTAGAAACATTTAACTTTAAAATGGAAGACACAAAGTATAACATGCTCATCTCCATGAAGAACAGCACAGAACAATACACACAAACAAATAATGACAACAAAGGAATGAACAAGACTGACTTCACTGTACGGGATCTGTCATCCCAGATTTCTACAAACACTGTGATGGCTCAAAACTACTGCCATGTTAGGGTCCATCAGAGAAGCACTACTCATAATTGGCTTTGTTTTAGGTTTCTGAGGCACATGGGGTCAAAAATGCTCACTCATGTAGTATTTATTATTTACAATCAATATTTAAGGACAAATATAATTCACAATATTGTTATTTGGCTACTAAAGACATTTTGGGGCCTAAAAATGGTCTTACACACCACTTTTCTGAGAAGATTGATGTTCACATTAATATTTAGCTCTTGGTGAAGATTGTTTCACAAAAGTCACACAACAAGTGTATTCAGAAAGTATTTTAAAAGCTTTAAAGTTTTTCACTTCAGGGATGTAAATATATATTTTTAGCTTTGTCCTCCATTATTTATTTTTTACTCATAGTCTTTTTATTTACTTATGATCTCTCACCGTTGTTAAAATGTATTGGGTTCATCTAAACTTTGTATAAGTATACTTTTAATTGAAAAGTTGTGAAATCTGCAAATAAAACAAGTTTATAAAGTCTGCATGGGAACTAAGACAGAGTGCTGCTGATCTTAATTATTCATGGAGTTACCCAAGTACATTTTCACAAAACATGCAGGAAATTTAACAGGGATTTGTCAACGTTTAAAATACCTTTTCAAAGGTCCATTTGTCTGTTTGAATCTAAAAACGCTTGCCATTTTTTAATTCATCTGCACATGATGTGGAATGATTTTTTGAAATTGTGAGTTATTCATGATTTTCCCCGATTAGGTCAGTTTTACTTCACCCATGACAGCATGTGTAGAAAAACGTTTATTACTTCTCAAAGTAAAACCATCTGAAAGAAAGGACTCAAATGTGCTGCTTCAGTATTATGCCCAAGTTTGCCTTCTCTATAACAGGCATCATTGCATGCAGAGCATCAGAAGACCGCCAGCTGTTAAAAAGGGACACGGAGAATACTTCATACAGGATATACTCGAAGCAGATGTGATTCACACATGTGCCTCGTTTTCAACGTCTGGTTCTGTGAATGAATGTTGTATATTCATCCTTGCTCAGTGTATTAAATCCATTAGCCTTAAACTTAGGAGGTAACATCAACAACCTAAAACGTGTGTCCAACACATGCAGCAATAACAGCTTAGAAGCACCTTGAATTTATTACTTTAACTGAGTTCTGTGTTGTCACTCATGCTTGTTGTAATGAAGTCAGTGTGTACAGAATCACGTGAAGCTTTCTCTGGTAAATACTCGGTACGGATAAAGCCAGAGGATTATAAAACTATAACCAAGAGGAGAAATGTCACATAAAAACCATATACAGGTACTGTATACATAAATATCCGTGACCATTTCTTTTATGCTTCTGATTTACAATTTGAATCAGACTGTTTGCATTGTGACCAACGTCCACCTGGAAGTGAAATATTTAAATATTTTTTTTAGAAAGTATATTCAAATTATTCTCAATTTACAGTGAAGTGCACTCTTTTTTTTTTTTTTTTCATTTAACTAATGTCGACATATATTGTAACTAAAAAGGCAACGTTACACAGCTAGCGGTGTAAAGTGTTCTGCTTATATATTTTTTGTTATTCAAAATTCAGGATTATAAATAAATGTAGCAAATAAAACTAGAGACATTGCATTTCCTGTGAAAATGCAATGTGAATGCTTAATGCTTATTGCTGAAGAACTTGCTGAAAAACAGCTGAAATTAGCTAAAAACATGCTGACATGTAGCTAAAATGGAGAACAAGCCTAACAGCAGCAGGAAGAACACATATTTGGCTGAATTACGATTAAATAAGCACAAATGAGCATAAAAAATAGAAAACTAACTAAAAAGGCTGAAATTAGCAACAACAACAAAAAAAAAGCTGAAATGTAGCTGAAAAATCAGAAAGAAGCTTAAACTACCAGAAGGAAGTGGAAGCAGCTGAAATGAGCTAAAAATATGGAATTAGCTGAAAAAGCTAAATTTAGCACAAAACAGCTAAAAAGTAGCTGAAATAGCAGAAAAGACTGAACCTAGCAGAAGAACGCTAAAAGGAGCACAGCAAGCTGAAATTTGGAGAAATTACAACAAAAACTTGAATTTATCTGAAAACAGCTTAAATGGGCTAAAAATGTTTAAAATAAAAGTAGTTGAAATGGTTGAACAAGCTTAAATTAGCAGAAGAAAGAAGAAATAACACATTTGCTGAAAGAAGCAGAAATCAGCATAAAAAGTGGAAATTGTCTGCAAAAAGATGAAATTAGAAAAAACAGCTGAAAGTAACTAAAAGGGCAGAAAGAAGATGAAACTACAAGAAGGAAGTAGAGAGAGGGCATTTTTGCTAAATTAGGCAGGATTTTTTTAAAATGGGTCCAAAAAAAGTTGGAATTAGCTGAAATGAGCATAAAAACAGCTAAGTTAATAGTAACTATCTGAAATAGCAAGCTGAAAGAAGCATAACAAGCTGAAATTAGCAGAAAGGTGTTAGAAGAAGCACAAAAATGTTGTAGTTATCAGAAAGAATCTGAAAGGAGCACAAAGCTGAAAAAGCCGCTGAAATGAAAAATGGTAAAATTTGGAAGCCAAAAGAAGCTGAATGAGAAGAAAAATGTGAAATGAGAGGTAAAAGGTTATAAACAGATCTAAAGATTTGAAGGATGTAAAATGAGCTTAATTCATTTTCTAAGAGAAAAAAAAAAGTGACAGAAATGGCTAAATATTTCAAAAAGCTAAAGTTGAATACTAAGAGTCAGTTGTGTATGTTTTCGGCATTAATATTTAGGATACATTATAATCATTGATTATTTGATTTATTTAGATTATTTTCCTGTTTTTCAAAATGGCTGCAACATCTTTCAGATGATCCCACTCATCAAAACAGAGCATGCACCTGCGAAAAGCTGGATTTTAATCTCACCTAACTATTTAACTGTCTCCTCCTGTGAATCGTTTCCCCTTTTAGGAAATTAGAGAGATTGTCCTATTTCACAAAGTCGATGTACATCTAATAGTTAAAAATAAATAAATAAAACTTGTGGGAACTAAAATCAGTTCACTAGATGATGATTGCATTTAAAAAAAGAAAAAGCCTCCAACTTTTTATATTTTATTCCTACGTTCTTGCAGGAAATTGCATTGGAGTATGCATATATTTTTTAATAACATGATATTTCTAATTGTCCCCCCCCCATGCGTTATTGAAGTTATTAGTGATATTTCATGCGGTCCTAGAAATGATCTCTTTGCCAAACTTTCCAGTTAATCCATTTTTCTTTCCTCTGGGCTTTCCTTTTCTGTGTTTGCTCTGAACCAACACTGCAGCTTCAGAGAGCTGGAGGTTCCTCTCACAGCTAACACAACAACATCGCTGATATTGATTTGACATGGACTAACTCAGTGGCCGCATGTTTTACATTGGATGCAGCTTGGTCCAAATAGGCTGATGAGGAGTGAATTTGTTCTGGCTGTAACTCAGAGAGTTTTACTGCTCGTGCCATGATTGTTCGATATAATGCACAGCAGAACAGAAAACAAGCTTTCAACAGGCAAACATCTGAAAGAGATCCTGTTGTGGTTTGAATCTGTTAGTTACAGACAACATTTGAGTTTTCAGCTTTGGGATGTGCCACATCAGTTTCAGAGGGGTGTGGTTGCCACATTGAAGCAGCCCATCAAGTGAAATTTGTTGACCTAATGATGTGAGCGTGCACTGTTTGGGTTCTTACACGGAAAACAGCTGTCAGACACAAATAAGCCAAGCCAGAATGCACATGTGAAAGCAATTCCTCCATTTTAAGCTAATTCTCTTAGAAAACAGACCACAACAACAACAAAAAAAAAAGGCATCTTGTAAATGACTCTCATTTTGTCACAGATCCTGAGTCCCAGAGGAAGCGGACGGTGCAGAACGTTCTTGATCTCCGTCAGAATCTGGAAGACACGATGACGAGTCTGCGGGGCTCCCAGCTCAGTCACAGGTGAGCACAAAACATGTGAAGATAAATGATTTTAAAGTTGAGACTGATGTGGAACATGTGGTCCAAGCAGGAGTTTGCTGGATCAGTTCAGCCTGAAGCCCAATCAGTAAACAGTTGTGCTGCTCGGAGAGTCGGTGCACATCTGGCCTCCATCCCTCCTTAACGGCCTTTCTGTGTTTGATGCTGTTGAGTGAATTTCAGGAATCTCTTGTTTTGAGCTAATCAGCAAAAGACACAAACAGAAATGTTTCAACAACCACAGGACAACACAGTTTTGAAGGCAAGAAGGATTTTGAACATCAAACTCAGTCGTTAAAACTTTGATCGGGTCGTTAGAGTTTAATGTCCTGTGTCACAAAATAAACCTGTTGTTTTACTTATTTTTATGTTTTATTTGGATTTCTATATAAATTCTATATGAAAGAAAAATATGCTTATGTGCAGGTTCCTAACTATATTATAAAGGTCTTAGTGTTTTAATATTCTAAACATCAGTGAGACAAAAAAGGCCGTTTTTTTTTTTTTTTTTTACACTAAATGCGGCTCGTTCCCACAACACACAGAGAGACTGCATCCATCTGTGTCCTGCAGACTGAGGTGGACCACAGGTTCTGATCAGAGCAGCTTCTGGAATGATCAGACCTCCTGTCAGTTAGGAAACACGTGTAATAACGTATAATAATAAGAAGAAGGAGAATAAGGAGAAGAGGGAAAAGAGGCAGGGAGAGGAAGAAAAGAGGAAATAGGAAGAAGAGAGGAAGGAAGAGGGAGTGAGAGAAAGGAGGAAGAGGAAGGGAGAAGAAGAAGGAAAAGAAGGGATATGAAGAAGAGAGGAAGGAAGAAGAAGAAAGAAGAGGAGGAAGAGGAAGAAAGAAGAGGAAGAAGATGAAGTGAGAGGAAGAGAAGAAGGGAGAAGAGGAAGAGAGAAGAAGAAGGAAGAAGAAGGAAAAGGAAGGAACAGGAAGAAGAGAGGAAGGAAGAAAAGGAAGGAAGAAGAAGAAGAAAGAAGAGGAAGAAGAGGAAGTGAGAGGAAGTGAGAGGAAGAGAGGGAGGGAGAAGAAGAAGGAAGAGAGAGGAAGTGAGAGGAAGAGAGGGAGGGAGAAGAAGAAGGAAGAGAGAGGGAGAGGAAGAAACAAGAGGGAGAGGATGAAGAAGAGGAAGGAAGAGGGAGGAAGTGGAAGTAAGAAGAAGGGTAGGATGAAGAAGAGGAAGAGAAGGAGAGGAAGAAAAATATTTTTGATTTTTAACAAAACTTTACATAATAAGTTAACACAACAGTGTTAAAAAAAACGGTGCTCAGGACAAGCTTAAAATAAAACATTTACATGAGGAGCTTGTTGTCCCTGCTCAGAAATGAAGGAGGAAGAAGAAAACTTCTTGCAACCACATGCAGATCAGCATGTTCATTCAGCTTCTGTGTTCCCACCTGTGCACCTGGATATCTGCTGCTCCTTTCAGCCATTTGATCAAAAACTGACTTTTTAACTAACTTGTTCCATTAAAAAAAAAAAAAAATAATAATAATAATAATAATAAAGTGCTATACACAGTTACTCTTTAAGAGTTCTCCTGTGGAAGGAAATGAGATTAGGAGCTGCATCACAGCTCGAACCTTTAAGAACCTCAAAATCTACACATTGTTGTGTAGCACAGAGGATAAAATGTGTGGCTCACGCCAAGTGTGAATAATCCACTAAAAAAATGACAGATGAAGCAGTTATGCAGGAAAGTTGTAAAAATGGTTTAGTTTTACTAAACTAATCAAGAAATAAAATCAAATAAACAGATATTTTTTGACTGTCAGTGGTGAAACAGAAGTGATTAAATTAGTCAGCTTTTGTGTAAATTAATCTGCTGTGTTAGCTTGTGATGTTTTCCTGATCATAAAATTAAAAAAAAAAAAAAAAAACACCAATTTATTTGAATGTAATAAATGTGTTAGAATAAATCACATATGCATCAGACCTGACTGCTGTTTTAGTGAGCATGGAAAATTTCTTCATAAAACAACATATTCAGATCATTTAAATGCTATATTCTTGTTATACTTAAGTTAATTCTGTCAGTAACATCATTTTGTTAAAAATATTTAAGCTATACAAACTTCTAGTACTTTGTCATTCTTTTATTACAGTCCAAAATATTGAAAGGCACAAAATTAGTTTTAATATTTTATTTTATGTTACGAACATTCACGTTTGTTTGCTGCAAATGAATGCAATAAATGTAGCGGTCAAGTCAAACAGCAGCTTTCACCTCCTTGCACAAAGTGCTGCACACAATTTTAAGACGTGTCAAGATAAAATCAGAAGGAAAAAAATCACTTCTAACAAAACATAAAACAAAATAAATTAAAAAAATCAACCTATTTAATAATGAATTATCCATAAGCAGAGGATAAAAATACTCATGTTGGCTTTACAATATTTATTTGGGTGACTTGGTTCATGAAGTTATGTAATCGACAGAAACTGAAGATGCTCAGAGCTCTTTGGCGGGTGTTTTAACCCTGACCTACATATAACGATAAAATACTAAAATGGGTATTCTCATACAGACAACAGGCATACCAGAACTTTTAACTGACTTTTAAGATATCAGGCCATCCTTGTTGTCTTCAAGCCGTGAGAGGTACCAGGCTTTAATCTCTGAGGATGTAGTGACACAACTACCATATCTGGGACAAGATCACCTTGGTTTGGAAGTTCTTTCAGGATCACTGATGTACATTTTGGTTTTTGTCCAGACTCTTCAAGGCTCAAGGTTCTTTATTGTCATTGCACAACATGTACAAATGAATAGCAGCATGAAATGATCAGCAGCATGAGATCAACAGCATGGATAAGCAGCAGCACATATCAACAAAGTGGCATTACATTAGGGATTTATGAGTCTAACAGCCTCTGGGTAGAAGCTGTTCCTCAGTCTAGTGGCTCTACACTTTATGCTCCTCAACCTCATTCCTGAGGGGAGTGGCGCAAAAAGTGTGTGTGCTGGGTGAGTGTGGTCCTTCATGATGCAGGTGGCTCTCTCCCTGCATCTGGAGGTGTAAATGTCTGTGATGGTGGGGAGACTGACTCCAACAGACTTCTGTGTATATTATATAGGAAAGCAAAAAGGGCCTAATGTGTATATGTGTGTGTGTATATATATATAATGTATATATATATATATATATATATATATATATACAGTATATATATCACATTGTCTCAATGCTGCATATGTAAATTAATCAATCATTATAAAGTTTAAGTGGTTATCACTCTGAGAATACAAACTAAACTTCAACAATTCATTATGGTTCCAATCTAAAGTCACATTAAGTAATCAGATTTTCTAACAAGTAAGCTAAAAAAGTAAAGTTTTATCAAACACTTGAACATGAGGAGAGGCAGAGGTATTAAAGGTGTTGGGATAAAGCTTGTTTCCCATCACCACAATGAAAATAGGCAAGCTGTGCTTATTCTTCTGGCGAGCAGAAGGTCCACTAAGGCCACATAAATTAGGGTGATGTGAATGATGTGTTGCAGGAGGTAAACAAGTACCAAGGGAAACCTTTTTTTTTCTTCCCATTTCTTCCCCTCTGGCCCATTTCTCAGCCTCTATTTATTCAAGTTGTTGAGAAAAGGAGGGGACGGTGAAAGGGTTGTATACACCTCACAGCTGGAAACCGATAGAACTTTTTACAGCCCACAGCGTCCTGCGTGTGAAAAAATGCACAAGTCAGTCCAGAACACCACCCCCCCCCCTCAACATTTCCATATTTGTAGGCCCTACTTGAAGATGACCTAACACCTCCCAGATTCATTGGCTGAATCTTTAATACATCTGTTTATAATCCAGGATATGGGAAGGTTGTGTGATGTCCACTGTCAGTCTCCAAGAGGAATGTAGTTATTGTTTGCATCTGTGTGTTGGGAAATAGTCGACCTTTGTAGATTTCTCATGATTTAGACAAAAAATCTTCAGGCATAACTGTTTGAACACATCATGGGAAGCAGACTGATTATTACAGTAACTGACTTGCCAGAAAAATAGGTCTTCTTGGGTAAAGCTGCATAAAAACAGAGAGAGGCACTTAAAAGTGTAGAATAGAGGTATAAAGGAGGGAGGGATGACACATTTTACTTCCTGCTTGTAAAATGTTTCCTTTTTTTTTGGGAGGGGGTGTCTTTTATTTGGACAGTAGGGGGGTGGTGTCTTTCATATGCAGACAGCATAGAACAGAATGACAAAAAACCCATTTCCTTCTTATTATACGCCTGTTGAAGTTAAGACAAAGTCTTTGGTTGAACCACTCATAACTTCTGTTACGCTCAAAATAATTCCATGAAACTTCATACACATGTGCATCTTGACATAGATGGAGGGTCTTGTACACTTTTCATCATGCCAACTCCAAGTTCAAGGTCACAAATCAAGGTTGAAGTTAAAACAAGGCCTTTAGTTGCCCTGCCCATAACTTCTGATGCACTCATGATAGTTTAACAAAACTTGATACACATACAGTATGTACCACCATTAAAATATGTTGCATAATCTTTATTTGATCGCCCGAGCTCTAAGGTCAAAGTCACAAATCAAGGTCAAAGGTTATAAATATATTTGCTTGTCCGAGCCATGGGTATAGATGGCTGTATTGCTGTATAATAGTTTTTCACCAGGCGTATAATGTGTTGTATGCAGTACTTGAAAAAAAAAAAAAAAAAAAAAAAAAAATGCAGATCATGACCAGAGTCTACATTACTGTTCATTATTAAACCACAATTCATTATCCACTTCTGAATAATTTGAAATAGCAAAGTTTTTATCTGCTACCCAGTTTAAAGTAAAATGTATATGCTGTGTTTTGTCCAAATAATAACAATAAAAACTGGAAGTTATCATCCATCCCTCTATCCATTTTCTTTACCTGCTTCTCCTCTCCTGGTCACGGGGAGCTGCTGCCTGTCTCCAGCAGTACACCGTGGACAAGTTGCAAGTCCATCACAAGGATGCGTAGCGACAAATGAGACAAACGACCATTAACAAACACACAAAGGGACATTTTTATGATTCTTACTAACTGTTATTTAACTGGACAAATCTATTTGAGGTCACTGATCCTTTTTGCAAGGGAGGCCTGGGCCTGAAAGCATCCTAATCACGCATATTTTTAGACTGTGGGAGGAAGGTGGCGTACCCAGAGAAACATTTAAACTCCCCACAGAAAGACGCCAGAATCAGTCCAGCGATTGAACCCAGGAACTTCTTGCTGTGAGGCAACAGCACTAAACGCTAAGTTATCATGCTGTCCAAATATAGAATTATTTAAATAATCTTTAAATTCAAATAAATTCATCTCATCACTAGAAGTGAGGATGGAATATTCATTGTGTGAAATTACTGTACCTTTTTTTGTGAAGACAGTAGTCCAACAGACCTCCACCAATTCAGTTCTTGTCCTCAGACATGCATACAATAGTAAATTAAAGTGTAATACCTCTTTTAAATGATGGGAAACTGCATGTATAGAAAGATGCTATTTTATTTGCACAGTTTGAGGCACAAATCTCCCTTTGGCGTAGCTTTAAGAATTAAGCGGATACACAAAATCCTAATTTGCACCTGCAAAAGCAGTGCAGTCATTTGGTTTATTCATGCATCAGTTTGATAACGATGTGCAGTAGTTTGGTTTTACCTTCTACAATTAGC
This sequence comes from Simpsonichthys santanae, assembly GCA_031762415.1. Classification (NCBI taxonomy): domain Eukaryota; kingdom Metazoa; phylum Chordata; class Actinopteri; order Cyprinodontiformes; family Rivulidae; genus Simpsonichthys; species Simpsonichthys santanae. The sequence goes on from JARVLU010001354.1 coordinate 25,333,954, forward strand.
AACTGAGGAGTACCGGTACTTGGGTAGACATTCATGCAAACTAATTTTGGTACCAGGGACTAAAAGTGCTTCCAGTGCCATTTCTTTTTTGATTGTGCAACCATGTGTGTCTTTAAGGAAGTCCTGACCAGCCACATCCCTCTACCTTCCCCCGCTTTTTCCCTGACACAAATCCTTTAGAACCAACACACTCTGGACTAAATGAATTGCCCCCTCTTGCACACCCTTAATCACATTAGCCTAAGTGATATGGGAACGCCAGACCAGACACACACTTCCCCCCACCTCTGTCTCTGTCTTTCAGCTGATACAAGTAGTCACTCCTCCTAAGCGTTTAGTTGTTTTAAGCTTCATCTTTAGATAATAGACCCTTTGCTCCCCAAAAGACCCCAGTTTGGAATAATGAGGATCAAGAAAAGAGTTGTGAAAACAGTACGAAAGAAATGCAAGAGGGCGGAACAGAGTTGGAGCTGACACTGGGCTAATAACTGCCCCAGGACAAAACCCATCAAAACAGCTGTTTTGTCAGGGTGAAAGGTTATTGTGCAAAATGGCTGCAAATTCTTTATTTACTGTCAGCTATGTGGTGATTGAACAATCGTTGATGAAACTGCCTCATGCTTCGAAGGTGGTCTAGCTAGTGTTTGTTTTGATGTGCTGGGAAAAATATGACTGGGGAGGGAATAACGTTTGAAGCAAAAAGCACATTTCATCAACCCGGTTTTTGTAATAAATTTTATTATTGCGAAAGAAATTTACAATATATTATAAGAGCTTTGTGCATTTTTTTTGTCAGCTGGCCTATATATCATATACACCTTGGATTATATGACCTTGATGAATTTTTACATATAACCTGTCTTTATTTGAGTGCAAAAATGTTAAAATCTGAAGTAAAAAACTCAGAAAAACAAACACTGTTTCAGACCTCCCTTTGTTTTTAAAATACTTATTTAGTTAGTTGTTCAGATTTGTAAAATGTTTATCTCTTTTCTAGTTAGAATTATTATGTCTTCTCTATTCTTTATCGTTTAACGTGAAATAACACTGTACCTTGGAGGGAGGGAGGTGCAATGAGGTGCTCGGTTTGTTAGCAAACGTAACTATTTCACCCCCTTCCCTCCCGAGGGTCATTAAGGCACTTCACTCACCCGCCCTTCCCTCCTGAAGGTCGTGATGTTTGATTGTTTTAGACAGATGGGTCCTTTCGCATATGTTAAAAGCCTGTTTCTGAGATTCCAACAGGAGGTTGGCTTGAAACACTAAGGCATTTCACTGTCCCTTCCCTCCTGAAGGTCATTAAGGCATTTCACTGTCCCTTCACTCCTGAGGGTCAATAACTTCGTTTTTGGCCTAGTTCACAATGAGGTTTGATCAAATGCATAAAGGTGCAACATGTACTGAATCAAAAAATTCAAACTGCATTGTAAATGCTGGACATTTTCACCACAGGTCTTGTTTGACCGATAAAACTCTTTATGTACCTCTTTCAAAATATCTACTGTATCTTCCCCGTCTCATATAGAAACATTGCTGTCTTATTGCTGTCTGTAGTGTTTGGTGAAAATCCCATGTTCCTCAGATATTCCAGCAGCACATAGGAAGGATGACGATACGCTTGTGTCTGTTTTCATCTGGGGTTTTTAGATTTCCTGTCTGAAATAACAAATACTCTGTTAAGATATCCACAGGTAGGTTTGTTAAAAAGTGTGTTACTTTTGCCTTTCATTCTTTCCTGGTGGGTTGATCCTTACCTGACGATGCAAAGTTCTGAACACAGAAAGCTTGTGTTCCAGTGGGTGGTGAGAGTCAAAACTGTGCTTTCTGGATTCTTTTCTAAATGGCCTTCTGTTGCAGCCTGGCCAGCCCATCTTTTATGAACGAGCCTCTCAAAGTTCTTATCGGCTCTGCTCAGTCTCAGTCTGCATCACCTCAGTCTATGGGAGATAATGGGAACAAGCAATTTTTGGGTTTTTCATGTTATTTCATGATTTGTGGGTAGGTCGGTTAGGTTTCATTTAATTTAAACATTTGTTCTGCTGCTGCTGAGCCTTAGACGATCAAATAAAAATTGCCTGAATCAAACTGATTATTTTTCCCTTTACAAAGTTTAAAATAGATGCAAACATAAGCAACTGTAAACTCCTATTATAGATTGGTCATTGTACACCTTCTTCATGTCATTAACCCATCACAGGTCCACACTTGTCTTTTCACTCACTTCTGCATTACAGCATGTCCCAGAAGACAAAAAGTCCTTTTTGATTTTATGTGCTTTAACAATATAAAGTATTCACTAACTACTATTTCTTTCTTCTTTTTTCTTCTCCTTGCCTTCTGAAGCTCATAAATATTTTGCTGCAGGTAAGCACTTACTTTTACTGGATGGTTTGAAGTGTTGTGTTCTGTGCTCCAGAAGACAAAGGACTCAGGTTTATTAGGAATCTGCTGCATGTTAAAATAACTGAAACTGTGTGATGTAACTGGGGTTGTGTCAGTGTCTTAGGCTTCAAACCCTCAAACTGAGAGACTGTAGGGAGGAACCTGGAGATCAGTGCCACACACAGAGACAAAATAAGCTGCTCTTAGGTTTGTGTATTTAGGACCTCCATCTCTACAAGAAGCTGTCAGAAACTGGTTTAAAGGTAATTTCTGTCAGGCAAAATAGGGGAAAGAAAACGTTTGTTCAGGGGTTTGTTTTGCTAGAGACTTACGTAAGTGAGCCGTTTCAGGATACGTCCTCAACCTGTTCACCTGCTGCAGGAGAGTAAACCATGTTCAGTTTGCAGCTCTGTGCATGATTCCTCTGCCTGCTGAAAGAGTCTGCGCTTTTTAATTTGATCTAAAGTGCATGCAGGTACAGTATTTTCTGGCGTATAAGTCGCACCTCCGTATAAGTCGCATTGACCAATTTTGTCCATTAATTTGGAAAAATCCATAAACAAGTCGCACCTCCGTATAAGTCGCACCTATTATGCGTCACCGCTGACGCGTCGCG
>JARVLU010001354.1:25358013-25375043 GCA_031762415.1 Simpsonichthys santanae
AACACAGCAACATGAACAAATCAGCAGCAACATGAAACAGATCAGAAGCAGATCAGCAGCAACATGAAACAGATCAGAAGCAGATCAGCAGCAACATGTACAGGATTCCTTCTGTTACGATGGGTTCTTGTGAGAGGTTTGAGCATAAGTAGATTATTGTTTACCATTAAATAATCTATACAAATACAGTACATAGATTATACTATTAACAGTTCTAAAGTATCTAAATTGACACACAGTCTGGTTCTTAACCCGTTACCCCTTCGCTGTTTTTTTCAGTGCACGGCTCTGTTCTCTCTTTGGCATCCAACACTTCATCCAACTATTCAGGGGTGAGTTTAAACAGCTTTTTGTGCAAAGTAATACAGTTTCATTATAAATGTCTTCTGAAGTTTAGTGTTTTCACTTAAAGGCACTTTGTTTTTTGGTGCAAACGGGTCCACTTTACAAAATTAACAAAGTTACATAATTCTAATTACAGGATAGAGCTTTGTCCATTTAATTGCAATACATGCACGCTGTTTAGTTTTCTTAGCTAAGAGTAAAAAGTAGCTGTTCTACAATGGAATTTCATCACCTGATTTATCACAAAAAGTACGATCGTTGATCTAAAATAATCATTAATGATGGTGGAGAAATGGATTTAACTGCCATTAGAGTTGACCCTCTGTCCTATCCCTCTTACTCTCCCCATGCTTCATAAGAATGAGGAGAGGATACAAGGAGAGGTAAGGTCAGAGTGTTATAAATCTTAAACTGGCATTTTTTTTTTCTGTGTTTTGTCGAACTTGTTCAAATGTGTCCAGTCATCATCTGAAGTTTCCAGTACTCCAAAAAGACCAACGATCTTTATCTCAGGGGCTCATAACCCATCTCATTTTGTTTTATCTCTAACATTGTATGTTTTTCAGCACCCCTGTCCAACATTTAATAAAGAGAGTCAGACCTCATAACCTTCTCAGTGCATGAGAATCGTGGCAAAAATCAAAACGCCTCCAATCTTGTCTTGTAGCTTGGAATGCATTTTCTGTGGTTTTTGTTGTTGGACAGAAACCTTCAGATTTTGTTGCTTGTATATCCTGGTTGTAAATTATCCAAAGCAATTGCATTTAACACAGTCCATCATTGCATTATCATCGTCAGAATCTGATTTGTCTCAGGAGCAGCAGTGTGTCAAAACCTCTCAAACCTGATTTGCAATTTGTCTGCAGCAAATCCGCAAACTGAGGAGAGAGCTGGAATCCTCCCAGGAAAAAGTCGCCAACCTGACCATGCAGCTTTCTGCCAACGTTTGTATTTTTTGTTTGTTTGTTTGTTTTGTTCTTCACTTCTCTTTGCTAACATGTTAGTGACTTGAACACATTGTAAGCGTATAATCTTGATGCTGACTATAATTTGTAAATTGAAATGACTTCATCTCATTGAACAGTTGCACCACAAAACATTACTGAGTGTAAAACACATTTGTCTAATATCTTTAATGGGTGTTTGAGACTGTGATACATGATGGGGGGATAATAAACATTCGTCTTACAAACAACATAAAAAGCACACTAGACAATGTAGCTACTGATAAATAATGTGCATTAGGTAAAAACATCTAACCCTAACTATAATTTGACAATGATACCATATTTCTACATTCACTCATATATCGCCTTATAACTTTAAAGCTGCTTTCAAACAAATCTATTTACATAAACTTGCTTTTACTGTCTGTCGCTGACAAATTTTATTATATTTTTCCCTGCTTCTTCTTTAATTTTATGGCTTGTGATGCATGAATCTCACATCTAGTCACAAACTCAGAATTTTTACTTTCTCACCACTGATCTAATAAAAAAACAGTCTTTTTTTATTATTTACTCACTTGTTTTGCTGTTGGTATTATTTTAGGTAGTATATTTAAATCCATGTATGAAAGTTTGAGTCTAATTGTGCAGTTTTTATTAATTTATTTTCCTTTAAATGATTGCAAAGGTATTTTTCCCCCAAGCTTAACACCACTGTCCCTCTCTTTGCACTCTTGGCTGGACTCCCTGCTGCCCCCTGCCTGCCTCCCACTGTCTTCCACCTCTGGATGCTGCTTGTAGCAGCTAGGCCAGGTTTGTGAAGCCGCTTTGCCATTGATAAGTGTGACTCCACTCAGCTCTCATCTTCTTGGTTGTTCTCAGCTGTAAGTGATTTCACCTACATCTGAGAACAACTGTGAGCCACTGTGACTTGTTTCCCCGCTCTCTGTGGGCTGGATCGTCAATGCAAAGTATCGTCACTGGTCATTGTGTTCAGACCACTCTGCCCGTTGTGGTCCTTAACCCATAATCAGACTCCATTTTCTTTAGCTTATCTTGGCACTGATTATAAGTCCTGATGTAGCCACGTTGTGCCATCATCTCCAATATCTCTCTGTAAATGTGCCCATTTCTTGTGGCGCCATCCGACAACACGATCAGAGAGAAAATTGAGGTTCAGATATAGTTTGCAGTTTTGCTGGGCTGGTCACCTAGTGACGTAGCTCTGCTGTCTGCTTACATCGAAATCGGCCCCTCGTTGCAGTCTGCTTGGAACCACGAACAAGATGGTCCAATAAACGGGGGTGGTGGGGGTGGGTACAGGCCCTTAACGTGATGTGATGTGGAACCGATGAGAGTTGAGACAGTGGCAAAGAGCCATTAGTGTGACTTCAGGGTCTTTTATGATAAACAGTACTTATGGTTGGGTTAGAATAGTCTTTATTGTCCCACAGAGGGGAAGTTCAAGTGTAACAGCAGCAACAGATATAAAGGTTCACACAAAACATTCTTAAAAGGTAAAAAAAAAAAAAAAAACAGTACAGTATATGAATTCATTCAACCTTTATTTAAGCAGGGTAGTCCCATTGAGCCACGAGGAAAATAAGATAAACAATAATAATAGTATACTATACAAGACTATAATAGAAAATACTGTGCAGTTTTAAAAATAGGCATGTCTAACTTGCAATCCAAGTGATGTGCAACTGATTCGAATCACATTTCCGAGCTGTATGAAATGTGCACACACATTAGTGTATGGAAGTGTCCTGATGGGCACATTGTTGTCCACACAGAGATCGATGTTGTCTGTGACACAGTCATTGTCCTCCCCATGAGAAGTACAGAGATCTTCCTACACGATGGAGATGAAACAGTCCGTCAGAGCTTCTTCAATCCCTTTGGTCCATTTCTCCACTGTGCTCATCACAGCTGGTTCTCAGCACACCAGGGGGTTATACACAGGCTGGAGATGAAGCAGATTGTGATCTGAGCACCCCCAGGGGTGGCAAAGGTGATGGACTTGGTACCTCCTTGGTATAGGTGAAACGCATATCTAGCGTGTCAGTATTTCTGGTGTAGCAGGTGACATACTGGGTGAAGGCAGGGAGAGTGGAGGACAGAGCAACATGATTAAAGTCCCTGGAAATCAGAAAAGGGGGCCTGTGGGTGCTGTGTTTGGAGTCTGCTGGTGGTGGTGTGAAGGACACTGCAGGCTGCAGCAGCATTAACAGAGGACAGGACATACACGCTTATCACGATAATGTGTGAAAACTCCAGAGGAAGATAGTGTGGCCTCAAACTAACAGCTATCAGTTCAGTGTCCTTACTGCAGAGTGTCTCTTTGAGGTTAAATGTCCATCGTTACATCAGTTTAGACTCGTGCTGTTTAAAGTGCATTTTGATTTCATGTGAATTAACAGATTAAAAACAGTTTATTGATATCCTAAGAACTGCAGCAAATGTTTTACTTAATGAATTTCTAAGTCTTTTGAAAACTCAACAAAACCTCATACTTGAGTGGTTAAAGATGGAATGTATACCACGTGGGCACACATGCCCTGAGGTCTTGCTCCTCATCACAGTTTCCAGCTGGTCTGAATCTTGTTTCACTCTTTTCCATCATTCTGTTCCCACATTGCCTGTCATGTTTCCATTGTTGCTGCCAACATGTTGTGATTATTCTACAGAGGAATCTTAAAGTATCCCCCAAAAAAAGGGATGAATAGCTGTTGAATTGAATTGGCAGACTGGAATGATCTCCTGAAGAGCCCCTCCATGAAACAAATTATTTATAGGGTAATTCACATGTTGTTGTCAGCAATAAAATCCAAAATATTCTGTTTTTTTAAATGTTCTCTTTGCACTTCAGAAACCATTAGAAATACCCTCACCTAAATGTTGAAACATGCTACATGAGGTTGATAACAGCTCCACTAGGCTGCTCTGTCTCACCATTTTCATTTTCAACTCTGACATCATCTACAGCTGTTAGTGACTCCATCCTTAATTTTCTCCCACACAGACACTTGTGTTTTATTTGTTGTGAGTAAGACTCCAGGACAGTTTAATTACTGTGACTCAAAGCTGTCTCCTGTTCCCCTCCACCAAACTCTGTCATGTTTTTACAGTTTACCTCTGTTTCCTCTCTCTTTCTGTTAAAGGCTAATCTGGTAGCTGCATTTGAACAGAGTCTGGCTCTGATGACTGCACGTCTGCAGACACTGTCTGTTTCCTCAGAGCAAAAGGTATCTTGATGATGCTTACACTCTGTTGGTATTTTTGAACTGACATAAGAAAATGCAAAAAGAAAAGTTTGTAAAATTGAAAAAAACAAAAATTTGAATAAATCAGTGCTATTGCATATTTTACAATATTGATAGTGATCCTGATTTGTTATTTTAACTGCACTTAATTTTTTTAAAGCAAAAGAGAAGCTTTCATGCGACATATTGCTGTTACTGTACTTTTTTAACTATAAGACACATCTTTTTGCTTAAGTTAGAAAGTCCTGCGACTTATAGTCCTAAGGGACTAATTTGCATATTTTTTCACATATTTATAACCAATTTTTGGCTGCGATCTGACTATTTCATTCATTCAGTCGTGGAAAATATTGATCAATACAATTTTCAGCCGCTAGAGGTCCCTCGACTAAAATGGCAAGCCAAGTCATTAATAGGTAAAAGTGGCTATTAATGAGACAATTGGCTTGCCATACTAAGCCACCTGCTTCTCGCTCCGGACCTCCTGGAGCTTCATTTTGACACGCCGCCCAGGCGAAATGCATCCTATTTGGCCATTAAAGTGCATTCATTAAGGAAACGTTTGAATGAAACGCAGCTTTGCTATAATGTCGAGCAAACAAATAATTGTTTTTAGGTGGTTATCTTGTTAAATTTTGAAGAAATGCACAGCAAGTCCTCCCTCTGCGCGCTCCACAGCCAAGAATCGGCTTTTGAAATGCAGCTGATTTGACAAAGTGCATTTATTAAGGAAAAGTTCAATTGAGACACACATTTGCTATAATATCGAGCAAACAAATAATTGTTTTTAATTGTTAATCTTGTTAAATTCTTGTTAAAGTCCTCCCGTGCACGCTCCCGCCATCGATTTTTGGCACAACACCGGCCCATGTTTCCGGGTTGTCAGCGGTGATGCATAATAGATGTGACTGATACAGCAAGGCGACTTATTTATATATTTTCCACTTTATTGGACATAATTGGACTGATATCACTTATATGGCGGTGTGACTTTTAAGTCGGAAGTACGGTATTTACATGGTGACATTATCTATGTTGTCGTCCGGACCTTAAAACATTCTAACATCCTTAGTGAAAGCTTTTAGACATTCTTCATTCCACAGAAATAAATTAAAACTACTTGAGCATACCAGCCAATATAAACAAATTGTTTTCCTCCTGCAGGATTCTGAGCTCACCGAACTGAAGGACACAATTGAGATTTTGAAAGCCAAAAATACAGAAGCCCAGGAAATCATTCAGGGTGCTCTGAGTAATCCAGACATCACACCTAAAGGTAGAAAGAGCGACATGAATGTGTGCTATAATTGTCTGATTGTCTTCTATGACTTTTGATATTTTAGCTGTTCGGTTTGCTTTTATTATTCAGAGCTGCTGATCAATCGCCAGAACTCCTCAGAGAGCATCTCCAGCCTCACCAGCACTACAAGCCACTCGAGTATGGGAAGTCTCAAGGAGCAGGAGGCCAAGAAGAAGAAAAAGAAGAGCTGGGTATGACACATATATGCACAGATGTTATCGATCACCTTGATTTCTTAAGAAACGTGAATAAGTTCACAACAAGTGTAAAGATGACACCATCAAGATTCCTGTTGAGATTTATAACAAGCAAAGCAAGTAAATTCAGAAAAGTATTTTCCTTCTAACTATATTCTTCATTAATTATTTGTCAAGTATGACGAAGTTTACATTAGAGATGAAAAACAATGAAAGAATTGCAATAGAATCCCCATGAAAACATGAACATGCAAAACAACAACAACAAAAAAACCCAGTTGCTCATTTTACTGAATCCTCCTGCATGTTTGTGATTCTCCATGTGTGCTGTTTCACATAGGTTATTAAGTATGACTCTACTTTTTCTTTTATGCTCTCGTCCTTTAAATTTAGGTGTATGAGGTGAGTGTTGCTCTCGTAAACAGAACCTGAATTCTTCCTGAGTCTCCGTCCTGCATGCGTTTAACGAGTCATACTGGTGATTTTTTTGGTCATACATGTGTTTGTAAACTCATCTAAAAACTCAATCATGCTCTGATCTTATGGTTATATTAATCAGAATCACATATTCTTTTTTCATTCAATCTTTATTTATACAGGTCAGTCTGAGACTATTCAAATCTAAATATATCACGGCAACTCATTATTTACTCATAATTTACATTCTTATACAGTATGTAAGTGTTTTAACAATACATTTCTTACATGAATTCACTATGAAACGTGCATGGCAGTTTAACACACTTTTTGGAGGTCTTTGCTTCCTTATTTCATCTTTTCTTGCTCACTCCTGACCTGGGTTGTGTATCCTCTGAACAGCTCCGCAGCTCCTTCAACAAGGCTTTCAGTAAGAAGGGCTCCAAGTCTGGGCCGTATGCCGACATCGAAGAAATTGCCACTCCGTTGTCTTCAGCACCTTCTTCCCCCAAGGTCAACAATGTTGGAGATAGCCCTCAACAGGCAATGAAAGCCTCAACCTCTGCATCATCCTCAGGGTAAACCTCCCAAACACTGAGCTTTTACTGAACTGTCTGATCACAGCTTGGATTTTATAACATAAATTAATCATGTTTTATTTTTCAATCGTCTCAATTGAACTGCCGCTTTCCAGACTTTGCGAAGGGGATGATGACGGAGACGATAAGGTTGTAACCGAGCTGCGTACAGAGCTGTGGGAGAAGGAGCGTAAACTGACGGACATCCGTCTGGAAGCTCTGAACTCTGCACATCACCTGGAGCAGCTGCAGGAGGCCATGATCAATATGCAGGTAGAGTTATTACTTTATATTTATGACAAGACACCAATTTTAATTTATAGTATGGAAATGTTTAGGGATACGTTTGTAATAATACGCTGGTGAGGATTCTCGGTCGTCATCATAAAAAATAAATAAATAAAAAGTTTTAAAAAGAACAAAACCGGTGAAACGTTTGTCAGATTACCAAAAGTCCATGCTCAATAATCGAACAATTTTCAGTCAGGTCATCTGGACGTCTCGGCACAAAAAAATAAAATGTCCATGACCTGATTGAACATTGTTGGATTTCATACCTGGATTATTGAGCATGGACTTTTGGTGTTTTGAACCACTTTGACATGACTGTCGTCAAGGGAGAGGGCCGGCACCGGAGGAGAGGGTGTGCCCCAGAGACCATCTTAGCACCAACGTAACTGATTTTTCTACTTTGGAGTAAGCTGTTGGGGGAGAAGCTTTTTATTTATTTATTTATTTATTTATGTATTTATTTATTTTTTGGTGTTTCTTCAGACATGAAACCTTCTGGATGGAAAGTGAAATGTCTCAGCACATACACACATTTAAAAAAAAAAAAAAAAAAAAGAAACCACAGATGACCTGACTGAAAGTTGTTGGATTTGTCCGTTTAACTTCTTAACTGGGCCTTTGTCAAAGCAGCAAACAAGTCCAAAAATCATGCTGCAGAACAGAGAGAAGATCAAACACATGGTCATCCCATATGTTGCTGGAGTATCTTTTGTTCATTCAACTTTTATTTAGGCAGGTTAACCCCACTGGGCCTCGAGGACTCATTTACAAGAGAGACCTGGCTACAAACTAAGAATGATGACAACAGTAACAGTGGATTTTCCTTGGACAATCAACAATAGACAATCATAAGAGATAAATACAGATTTTTTTTAAATAAGTTAAAACAAAGATGTCAGAAGGATCGTGTCCAAACACAACATCCCAGTACATTTTAAACCCAACAGGAGCCTCAGACTGGTCCATCCCAAGGAAAGGACTCCCAAACCCAAACTGAGCGGTGTGGTATCTGCAGTTCAGTGCACTGAGGAACGTTCAAACCTCTGTATTCAGGTCTCTCTTGTAAATGAGTCCTCATGGCTCAATGAGACTACCCTGTATAAATAAAGGTTGAATGAATTAGAGAAACTGAACGTCTCCACAGATGCATGGCTCAATACTGCAGCTCTTCATGACCAGACTCGTTCACCTACACCTCAAGGATAAGGAACACGCTGCTGAGGACCAAAATGTTCATATTTTACACTGAGCAGACATATGTTTCTTTTTGGGGGGGAGGTGATGTCAAATGAGAAAAAAGAAAACTTAACAAATGAGGATGTCTCAGATTTAAACTTCAAAAACTTACGATGCAGCTTTAGGCCTGATTCCAGTTCAGCTCCTCTCCAGTTCACACCTTCATGCAGGTGACCCAAGTCATCTCTCTCATGAGCTGCAGGCTAACAAAGAACCTATGGAGGCTCCACTGTGCAGTTCCAGTCTAATCTGCAGATGAATCTTAAGAACGCAACCAGACCTCTCATGCAGCTTAAAGCCGTGAACTCCACACACTCCAGACAAGTTAGAACTGATAAAAACTCCTGGATGGGAAGAAAAATATCTTCAGTTTCAGAATAAAGCCCAGCTGTTTTTGTTTTTAACTTATTTTTGGATACGTTTGTGATGCTATTTATTCTCCAATTTGATCTCACCGGTTGTGTTTTTGAAACCTCGTATTTCTTTTTTTAATTTAAAATAAGCTTCAACGTATTTTACCTTCAGTACAACATTTATGATTTTGTTAATAGAGGACAGTGGAGAATCTGAAGACTGAGAATGATCAACTGAAGACGGGTAGTCTGTCTCCCTGCCCGTCCCCCGGACCTTCCAGCTCTGCCTCCCAGTCCTCAGGTCTCGCAGCTCTGGGAAGCTCATCACCTCGACAGTCTGTCGCCGTGCACATGCCCAAAAGCTACAGCAGAGGGCTGAGCGAGGGGAGCAGCTCAGGTACAGTCCAACCTCTGACACTGAAAATCAAGAGTATAAATAGAAGTGTGGAGGACAGCTAGTCCACATATACAAAGAATAAAATATATAAATAAATAAAAAAACTACACAACAGTTAAAAACTGCATCTACTTTAATTTTTTTAAGCTGTGGCAAGTCACGTCACTTTTTATTTTGTTATGCTCTTGAAGCAAAACTTTATCTTGAAGTTTAGCCTTTAATAAAATTACAAATGAATTGAACCTCAAGACATTATTCTCTGACAGTGAGTCACTAATATGTTCAGTACTCAAACATTTTAAAGAAGGTAAATATATTTTAAACAGCTTGTCACATACGTTGTCTTTTTTATTTTATTCTCAGCAGATGTCCACGCTGCAGACTCCCTCAGCCTTTCTTCACAAAGAGATGATCATCGTGTTAGGGTGGTGGTTTGTGTAGTAGATTTACGGGTTTTTAAAGATGTAAGTGTTTTTTATTTTATTTTAGTCTTTTATGTGTGTCAGAACTTGGCATGTTCCACATCAAACCAATAACTTCACTTGGTCTCTGCAGGAGGTTAAACAGCAGGATTTCTTTGTCGGCACTGTCAGGGTGAATGGTAGGATGGACTGGGTCATGCTGGATTCTGCTGTCAGCCAAGCTTTCAAAGTGAGACATCTTTATCTGGACATCTAGAAGAAGACATCTTTATTTGATCATCATCTTAGGTTTATCACATTGAGTCGCTAACATGGCTCTGGTTGTTATTAGTTTAATGATTGGGAGTTATATTTTTACACGTGAACACAAAATCCTGTTTGGACAGTGAGAGTCATCTGATTTTCTGTGTTTTCCAATCCAGGTCTACATAACCAAAGTGGATCCCACCTCCAGCCTTGGTCTTTCTACAGACTCAGTCTACAGCTACAGTATGGGCCACATAAAGAGAGTGCTGGGAGGTGACGCTCCTGAGACGCAGCCGTCTCGCTGCATGTCTCGAGGCCCCACCAGCATCACAGTGGCTCTGAAAGGTCTGAACAGAAGTTCCAGCACATTTAAGCTATACAAAAAAAAAAAAAGGCAAATTAATAAAAAAAAATTATATATATTGGTAGCAAGAATTCATCAAGTCTAAAAGCTACGATGGAGTTTTAGGGCCACGCTAAGAAAAAATAAAATAAAATAAAAGCCATACAATTACGAGAATAAAGTTGTATGAGATTTTTATTTTTATTTTATTTTTTACAGCTGTCATCATTATATATCAATCAGTCCAGTAGGCGTGTAATTTTCTGACACACCTGGGTTGGAAAAAATAAATAAATTAAGGAGAGTGGTTTAAAAAAAACTATCATACGAGTCTATTCTCATAACAACTTTATTCTCGTATTTTTATGACTTTTATTATTGTTTTTTTTTTTTCTCAGCGTGGCTCTAAAGCTCTATCGTAAAAAACCACAACTATGCCGTCAGAATTTGACATTAAATATATATTTTGTGGCGTGTTTAATTTAAATCTCAAATCCTCATTTTGTTTTGTTTATCAGAGCTACATTTGAGCTTTTAGGCAGTTTCCCCGCCTCATCACCTTTGCATGCATGCGTGCAATAAGAGATAGAACGTAGCAGCAGCCCAGGCAGAGCTCTGAGCAACATGATCTGAGCTGTCAGGACCAGCTGGTCAACCAACCTCAGACACATGAGCCCCATAGATGTTAATGCAGACTGGACTCCTGCAGCCTGGGGGTTGGGTGTAACACCGACTTCCCACACTTGAAGCAAAGTTATTTTCAGAGACAAGTGCTTGAGCTTAGTGTTGCTTAAGAGGTCATAGAACTCTGTTTGCATAACATTTCTCACAGGCACGTCCTGTTTCTAACATGTTCTCTCTGCTATAGATATTAATAGGAGTCTAATCGAACACTTAATACAATCAACTTTCACTTTTATCACAGCAGTTCTTTCCTCTCAGGTTTAAAGGAGAAATGTGTGGACAGCCTGGTGTTTGAAACTCTCATACCCAAACCCATGATGCAACATTACATCAGTCTACTACTCAAACACCGACGTCTCATCCTGGCTGGTCCTAGCGGGACAGGTAAGACCTACCTTGCATCCCGCCTGGCTGAGTACCTGGTGGACCGCAGTGCCCGCGAAGTCACAGACGGCATCGTGATGACCTTCAACATGCATCGCCAGTCATGCAAGGTAAAGAAACTGATGTTTTGTTCAAATACATGCCCCACTGAGTTTATTTGATCTGTCATAATGTCTGATTTATTTTATCATCTTGTGCCAACGTTTGTCTTTGCCTCTTTTCCCCCAGGATCTGCAGCTTTATCTATCGAATTTAGCCAATCAAATAGACCGGGAAACTAGTGCATCAGAAGTTCCACTGGTTGTTATTCTAGACGATATTCATGATCCCGTTTCCATCAGCGAACTTGTCAATGGTGCTCTTACATGCAAATACCACAAATGGTAAAAACACCCTCTATAGAGTGAAGCTATATTTACATATATGTAATTTATATATGTGATACAAGCAGTCTAAGAGATGTCATGTTGCGTCTTCATTCAGCCCTTACATTATTGGAACAAGCAATCAGCCGGTGAAGATGACCGCAAACCACAGCTTACATCTCAGCTTCAGGTTGGTGATTAGTGAACGATTCAATGTTTCAGTAAAAAAAAAAAATAATAATAACTTTGTTAGTTGTTTAGATATTTATGACAGCACTATAGAAATAAATTTAGCATAAACAGACCTGCTTGTCTGTTTATCTTATGATCTGACTTCATGCATCTTTTTTTTTTTTATCTTTCTCAGAATGGTGACCTTCTCTAACAACGTGGAACCAGCCAATGGCTTCCTTGTACGGTATTTGCACAGGAAGCTGATGGAGTCAGAAGATGAGAGAAACTTGACCAATGAGAACCTCATCAGGGTGTTAGACTGGGTTCCAAAACTGTGGTATCATTTGCACACCTTTCTCGAGAAGCACAGTACATCGGACTTTCTTATTGGTATGAAAAACAGAGATCAGAACCTGATTGTACGGCTAAAAAAAAAAAAAAACTATAATTGTGAACTATGTGACATTTTTGTCCCCTCATCCTTTGCAGGCCCTTGCTTTTTTCTATCCTGTCCAGTCACAGTCGATGAGTTTCGATCTTGGTTCATTGATCTGTGGAACCACTCTATTATTCCTTATCTGCAAGAAGGCGCCAAAGACGGCATCAAGGTGAGCTCAAACATTCAGCAGGACTTTTATTGTCAGGTATTGACATTAAAATGTAAAGTGGATTGAGAGTATTTATTTTTGTTTTGCTAAAAAAAAAAAATGAAGTGAAATAAATGCTTGATGAAATATTCAGATATCTGGAGTGTGAAAATGTTTTTGTGGGAAATTATTCAGCAAGAACATGATGTGTCAGAGCAGCAAACAAAAATCTTGTTAGAACGTTTCGCTTTTCTCACTTTGATTTCAAAGGTTCTTTAGGTCAGTTTAATTACACAGAGCTTCTGTAAAGCTGACAAAAGAGCAACAACGATTCTATTTATTTATTCACTTAAATGTCATCATGACTCTCCAGGTCCACGGTCAGAAGGCGGTATGGGAGGACCCAGTGGAGTGGGTGAGGGGCACTCTGCCATGGCCTTCTGCACAGCAGGACCAAGCAAAGCTTTTCCATCTTCCTCCTCCGAGCATCAGCTCAAGCAGCCCGTGCCAGCCCAGTGAGGAGAAGCCTCACAAGGAAACTCCACCCAGCTCCATGGAGTCTGATCCTCTGGTAAGAAATAATGTTTATTTTATTTTTTTCAGTAGGATTTGAATTACCTTTCTCATTTATTTCTCCTTTTTTGCAGATGGCAATGCTTCTGAAATTGCAAGAGGCTGCCAATCACATTGAATCTCCAGACAAAGAAGATTTAAGTCTGCCTAAACTTTGAAAGCAAAACTCACAGTTCACACCCAGCACATCTGATTGAGCAGTCAGAAAGAGACACACCTGTATAAATGATTGCGGGGTGACTTTAATTGTCATTATCTACAGCGGGAGGTTGTGAGTAAATTCCAAATCATTGTAACACAGACAGTATTAAAGTAACGCACTTCACAAGAATTAAAGCGGTATAATAATATTTTATATTTAACACTTGATCACCATATTAGCCCTCAGTATTAGATTGGTGCTAACAGTTTACAATGAAATCCATTGCTTGAGCACTTTGACTTCAGGGGATTTCTGCAAAAACGTGAGCTGCCCGTCCTGTTTTCTCCTCAAGTGCATCGTGGGATGTTGAGTCCTTAACAAATAGCACTATTCTTGAAGGTGTGAACCTTCTTTGGAAAAGAGTATGACAGCATCACAAAAACAGCTTAACGTTCTCAGTCTTTGAAGGCTAAATGTTACACATATGCAATCTTTAACTTTACAACTCAAGCAGGTTAAATATGCCTTAAGAGCAAAGGAATCTTTGTCAACTCAACCTAAACAGAATTTATTGGTGCTTTAAATAATGTTATCTAAGCTACTCGGTCAGAATTTACTTATTTATTCAGATCTTTATTTTAATTATAGTAGTTCATGGTTATTCTTTAAAACAAAAAGAAATGAACTCTGGAAGATCATTTGGTTTAGTTTTTTTTTTTTTTTTTTTTTTTTAGTGTTAACATAATAAATAAATTTAAGCTTTTAAAATTTTATTAAAACATTAATTTGCTGTCATACTCTTTTTAAATAAAACAATTTATCAGTTCAGATTTGATCATATTGTGATTTTTCAAAGTACCTTACTTTGTTTTTTAGTATTATTATTATTATTGTTTTAATGTATAAGGCAAGCGGCTCTACCATTGCTGCCATATATTTCAGGTATTAGATACTACACAGGGATATTATAACTAACACCCTCTTATAAAAGCGAACTGGACAAAATGCTTATAAATTCAATTCAGAGTGTGATTTTATTACATTTATTTAAGGAAAACAGCACATTTATTTCACATCCTTCCCATGAATGGTCTGTATAAAGTACATACAGACTATACTCCTGTTACTTTTAACTCCATTATTCGGTGCAAATATCTGAAATTCTAAACCAAATATTTTAATTTAGCATGTTGACTGTCAAGTTAGGAATTTAATTTTATTCATGAATGTATATAGAACACTTTAAAACTGTAAACATGAAGTAGGTGCTTTTCAAGAAAGCCTTATCATAGTACCACTGCTAAACACTTTTAACTGTGGCTGGGCAGAGTGACCCTAAAGCCACGTGCGCTGGTTTTACTGGCCACAGTTCATCGTCACAAACGAACTGAATAGTCATTGTTTAGATACGTATGGTGCTCTTTAAAATTGCTCCAAACTGTTTTAGGACTGAACAGAAGTTGTGCAAAGTAGATTAGAAAAGAGTTTGGTGTCATTTCTGTGAAACATAAAAGAAATGTGATGTAGAGACGTAAAATCACGTGAGATGTGTGTGGAGTGTTTCCACGTTGATGTACCGTATTCATTAGAAAACATTTTGGGTACACGACGCACAACGATATATAAGGACGAAGTTCAAACAAAACATTTAAATACTTTATTAAGAACTCGGTGTAGAGTTTTTGTAAAAAAAAAAAAAAAAAACAGTCTTTATGGAGTAAATGAAAGATAGGGTCTGTGGTTGTGCAATATTCATCATTCCAAACTGATCAACACTCAGACAAAACTTTACAGGAAGTAAATGTAAATGAATGTCTGACCACTTTAATGACAGCTAGTTAAGGAAGTATAACCTTTTAGATTGTTTTTTTGTTTGTTTGTTTTCAGCAGATTGTGTACAGGATTAATCTGCAGCTCTAGTATTCTAATATCTTTTCAAAACAAGGTGAATGAATGGAAGACGTTCACGAGGAAAACAATGTTAAATGGCTTCATTGCTGTAAATATTACTGGTTTCACAGGTTAACCAAAGCCATCCAGTCCAGCTTCTCATCCCATTTACTGGTGTCTGTGCCTGTTGCTGTGTATTAGCGGTGACTTGTGTTTGCTTACTTGTGTATCAGGACTATGCAGCAACTTTTACTGGTGTCAGCAATTGGCAGATGTCACTGCACAATTTTCACTTGGTCTTAACGTGATTGATTTGGACCAAAAAGCACCACAAGATAAGAACGAGTGCTGTTTCAGCCTTAAAGACAAACGAGTTGAACACAGGGTTTGTAAAGAGTTGCAGCACCTAAACTGTTTGATGCCTTTAGGGGTTTTGAATGGAAACGGGAGAAATGTAACGAGTTGTATGTGGTTGGATAACTTTGAAATATGAAATTTAAAAAGGCCTCATATTTGGCATGAATTTATTTTTCATTTCCATTGTTGGCATAGTTGATTTAGGACTAGAATAAGAGACGATTCTGATAACTTTGCCCAATACAGGTTGCTGAATAGTCGTATCTCTGCAAAGCTTGTTGTGGATTAAACTAAGAAAAAAAAATGTTATGCTGTATCTAACGTCACATGATGTGCAAACGTTAAGGATTTGTAAGTGTTGTAAATGCATGTAAACTTGCTGTGTGACGAGAAAAAAAAATGTTCACATCAACATAATGTTTAGGAAAATCATTCAAGATAGGGTTTTCATTTTTAATACGCAAATATTTGATATTTGTTTTTTCTAAAAAAAAAAATTGCCTTTGTAAAACTTAATTTCTCTATTTTGTACAGAACATCACTGTAAAGACTGTAAATACAGCAAGGCAGCATTCTGAATGCAGCAACAATCATGGAGGGGGTGGGGTGGGGGTCTTTGGAGAAAATATAAAAGTCATTATAGTTTGGTCCAAAACATGAAGATGAGAATTCATGGAGGCATCCTTCCATTTATTTGTTTGTTGAAAATAATAAAATACATGTCATCTAATTTCTTAGTTTTCTTTTTGTGTTCACATTTGACTTTGTCCCTTACAAAGTACAGTTTAAAGTCCTGGGTAAGGTTCTGAATTGTAAAGGGATGTTATTAAAGATATTGCAAAGTATGAAATTAAAAATGTGTTTTTCTCCATTATATTAAATGGTACCGTTTAAATGAGTTTATGGAGTGGTTTTCCCCAGATGTATTGATATGCAGTTTTGAAATGCGGGTATGCACTCGATGTAAATAAAACGCGTTCATCTGCATGCTTTACATTCAGACTTGTTAAGTAGATTTGTATTTAAACACCATATTGTTAAGCTTCTCAATTCCAAACGGCACTTTCTAAGACTTGGCCGTTGTTGTTTTATTTTCACTCGCTCCGATGCTTTTCTTGGGTAATCAAACATAAGTAGAAGTCGGCAGCTGCTCATAAATTTAGTTTACTTTTTTATTTTATTTTAGGACACATTAACCATAAACAAATGTGCAAATTTTGTTTATGATTTCTTTAACTGGTCTTGGTGCTATTGCAATGAATGCCTTTAAAGTGTCTGTGACATGATTTATCAACTTTGCAGAAAGTGGCACAAATTAAATATCTTGTATCATTGAACTGTTCGTTTTTGCAAACAAACTTATAAAAATATTCAAATTTCATTCGAAGTCATTTTAGATTTGGCGCTCTGGTTCGTCACTAGAAATCCGTGAACTTGGGATACGTCATCTGTGACGTGGGATTGGTTATCTCTGCTCCAACGCGCATTGAAATTAATGATGGCTGAGCATGTACAAATCAGACTAATGTAGCAATT
>JARVLU010001354.1:25425820-25441493 GCA_031762415.1 Simpsonichthys santanae
CTTTCGTCCGAAAGACTTCCTCAGTCTGAGATGCTGTAGTCAGCTCAGTCTTATAAATAGCACCCTCTCACAGTGGAACAACCACTAAAACTGTACCCTGCTGGTTTGTTAGCAAAATATCTTACAACCCACAAACAGATTCTAATGAAACTTTCAAAAAGAAGTCATTACATCATGTTGCTACAAATGATGCAATTTTGGATTCAATTTGATTTAAGGGCTAATTGCCGCCACAAAAGAACCTACAGTATTAGTCAGTTTCAGACTGAACAAAAAACTGAGGTGGTAGCAGCTGAGAGTCATTCTCAACACGTTCTCTGAGCCTGACATCCCACAAGGTTGCATATAAGGTATTTTCAGTGTTTGACAGAAAACCAGAGCAACTTTGTACTTTCTCAGTCTAAAACCATTTTCCTTCAAAGAATACTACGCCTCTTTATTATTAATCTTTATTTTATCACATTGAGATCACTGATCTCATTTTCAAAGGTGGCGTGGGCTTGAAGGCAGCCTGGACATGCCTGTTGGGTCTGTGGGAGGACACCAACGTTAACACGAGAACTTGCAAACGTCACATAGAAAGTCTGATAGGCTGATAGTCACATGTGCAGTCTGATCAAGAACGCACATCAAAGACTCTACTTCCTCAGGCGGCTGAGACGAGCTGGTCTGGGAAGCTCGATCACCTCCTTCTACAGGTGTGCAGTGAAGAGCATCCTGTGCTCCAGCATCAACGTGTGGCACTGGGGCTGCACAGATGGAGAGAGAAAAGCTTTGCAGAGAGTGGTGAAGGCTGCACAGAAGATGTTGGAGTCAGTCTCCCCACCATCACAGACATCTACACCTCCAGATGCAGAAAGAGAGCCACATGCATCATGAAGGACCCCACTCACCCAGCACACACTTTTTGCCCTGCTTCTCAGGCAGGAGGTTGAGGAGTGTTAAGTGTAGAACAACTAGACAGAGGAACAGCTACTACTCTGAAGCTTCTACCCTGAAGCAACCAGAAAAATCACTGCAATGCCACTTTAATTGGTGATATGTGACATTATCTGTGCTGCTGATTATCCATGCTGCTGATTTTTTGCCTTTAAGCTGCTATATTCACACCCATCTCCTCACAACAGATTCATGTTCAGGCTGCTGTTTGATACATGGTATTACATTATTATTATTGTTTAGCATATACAGTATATTAGATCCTTGTATACTGTTTCTTTTCATACTTTATATTTTTATTTTTGGGTGTAAGTAACTGCCTTGAGTACACAACCCTTATGTACCACATGTGATATGAATGACAATAAAGTCACTTTGAACCTTAAAAGATCCCTTGCACAACCTGCTTTGGGGCTTAGCCTAAAATTTAGTTAGGCAACAATGCAAACCGCTAATAAACCATGCTGCCCAAATATGAGGGTGGCAAACTGATATGGCTCGTTTTGCTACATAAAACCTTTATTTACCAGTTGTCAGTAAGTGTGCTTCCTATTTATTGTGTCTGTGGATAAAATTTATGGGATGCAAACTATGCATTACAATACAGAAAATGCATTTCCTGCAAAAAATGCAGTCTGAATGCTTATTGCTGAGGAACTTGCTGAAAAACAGCTGAAAAACATGCGGAAATGTAGCCTAAATTAGATGAAACCAAAAAGAATGCATACCCTATTTGCCTATTTGCTGAACACGGTTTAAATGAGAAGAAATGAGCACAAAAATTAATAAATTAGTTAAAAAGCTGAAATAGGAAAAAAAAAAAAAAAGCTGAAAATTATCTGAAAAGGGAGGAAGAAGCTAAAGAAAGTAGAGCACAACTATGCCCAGTTAGGCTGAAGCAGAAATTAGCACAAAAAGTGGAAATTATCAAAAAAAATAAATAAAAATAAAAAACAGAAATACTGTATACAGTATATATAAAAAAAACATCTAGCTGAAAGAAGATAAAATTACCAGTAGCAGTGGAGAGAGCACATTTTTGCTGAATTAGGCTGAAAAAAGTTTTTCAAAGTGCAAAAAATGTGGGATTAGCTGAAAAATCTCAAATTAGCATAAAACAGCTAAATATTAACGAAATATTTTCATTTCAGTTACTAAAACTGACCGTATTGATATGTTTTGTTGAAATAGCACAAAAATTGAGGTACAAGAAAAATGCAAAAAAAAAAAAAAAAAAAAGTACAGAAGAAAAATGAATCATAGTGTAATAAAATAAATAATCATTAAATAAATCAAATCCAATAAATAATCATCAGATGATTTCCTCTTCCTATAATGAAAAAAATGAATCTCCACTTGTAATATTGAACTAGGTACCACTTTACAATAAGGCGCTCCCCTTAAATATGGCTAATAAATTCCTCTAAATAAATCATAAATAATGCCTACCCTTAATAAGAGAGAGACAACTGACCAGCTTCTTGTCAAATAGAGCTGTTCACCTATTTCATCTAGTTCAGATTTGCCTTGTAAGCACAATTTGT
Source organism: Simpsonichthys santanae (assembly GCA_031762415.1). NCBI lineage: Eukaryota > Metazoa > Chordata > Actinopteri > Cyprinodontiformes > Rivulidae > Simpsonichthys > Simpsonichthys santanae. The sequence goes on from JARVLU010001354.1 coordinate 25,428,304, forward strand.
AAACCATTTTTTTACTGTATCACTTTAAGTATCTACAACTATTATATCCTAATAGGTTTACAAATGCTTATTGTGCTTACAAGGTAATTAGTCAGTGTTTAATGATGAAATATGTGACTCACTATTTAACAGGAAACTGGTCAGTTTTGTCTCTCTGTCATAATTAATGCACAATAAACAACTATTAATGATTCATCCTTCATGTAAACTGCTGTTTTGTCCACCATTAGTAACAAGTGCCTGTTAGTGGAAGTGCTGCGTGACTCGGTGTTTGATTCATGGCCGACTGTGCGGCAGCAGCATAAAGCCGTGGACAAGCAGCAGCCCCGGTGTGTCTGATGATCCGCGGCACATGCTCACTGATGTACATGCACACACATCTGAAGGCTGAGCTGTGGCTGCCGCTGAGGTCATTGCACTGAAAAAAAAAAAAAAAAACACCACTACACCGCCTCCATTTTGTATAGCCATGTAATAGGGGATAGTTGTGTGTGTGTGTGTCGCTTACTGCGCTGCTGTTAGTGTCAACAAGCCACAACCAAACACCCGTCGACATGGACGACCTGTTCAGTCCGCGCAGGTAGCTTCATTTACTTGTCATTCAGCGTGCATTTACAAACTGTTTGCTTTAAATTAGTCTTGCAGCCTTCGTTGCGTTACTTCAGGAGCCGCTCGCACGTAATAGTCCGAGTGTCAGTGGTCACGAAGTTCGTGTGTGGCTAACAAGCTACTGTTACCTCGTTAGCAGCTAGCAGCTCCTGTTGGCAAAATGCCCCTTGTCGCTGTGATGTAACTAAGTTATTTTTATTACTAATCTGATCCATACCATGTTACACGTAATAATTAACGCGTTTTATGGGTCGATTGTTAAATCTTCGGGGCAGGACCTGCGCGTGTTTGTGTATATGGCTCGTTGCTAATGTATTTTTTAACACGCCGCGCATGCTAATCTTTATTTATTATTGATTGCATACTTTAGCTGAGGTTAACTACGCGGAGCGGACATTCAGTTGACGCCACTGTCAACCTGTGAAGCTGCACAAACTGTTTCGTAATGGTGACTGTAAAAATTAGCTGCTTATGTATGATTGATTGACAGTGTTTTGCGGCCGCTGTGGAGTCGGATTTCATTCATGTAATACAAGAAAAGCAGGGCTGTGATTGGCTGAGAGGGGTGGAGGGGCGGGACTTTGTGCTGTCCCTGAAATCAGTGCAGTGGGATGGAAGATGCACTGGGATACTGTCATTTACTGCTCATTTGAATTTGGTTAACTCCTCCATATGTTTACATATTGACTGTTATTTGTACCAAAATGTACTCTTATTTATGTATGACTTCAAACATTTTAATTACAGGAGCCTGAACAGCACACAAGGCGAGATAAGAGTTGGGCCAAGTCATCAGGTACATTTTGATGTAACTGACATGGTTTTGATCACATTTCCGAGGACATTTCAAATACGAACATCAAACCTAGTATAAATCTTGAGTGAAACAAAAAAAAAATGTAATAATCAGTTAAACAGGACTGTAGAAGCGTTTTAAACCACTCCTAATTTGTTGCGTAGGAACACAATTTTCCTGTAGTCTGGTATCTAAATCTGTAATGGTCTTGATCAATAGTTTTCCAGGCTTTATGAATTACTTTTGAAGTTTTTCTTTGGACTTTGTCTACCCTTTTACTCATTTTCTATCTGGTCCTTATACTGGACCATAATATTTTGACGTGTGTGCCAAAAATGATTAAGAAAGTGAACAAACGAAGGTCAAAAGGAGTGTGAAGCCTAAAGAGCTACCGGTATTTAAAGCTGCTGAACAATATCTGAAAGTCACATGTTTAAAAAGGAGAAAACAAACCCATCAACTACCTGAGAGATGCATCCTCTTTTGGTTGGTTATTTCCTTTTAATGTCTTGGGGAATCACTGTACTTGTGCTAAAATACAGTTTTATTTATGTCTGTCAGATTATACTGTCAGTTTTTTACAGCTTCAACTCCACTTCTGACAGTCTACAGCAACTAGTACTAAAATATACTATTTAAAATAGATTGCCAAGTTATCTGCAATGTATCAACACGATTGGTTAATTTCTTCAGTTCTAGAGCATTTTTTTAATTCATAGGTCAGAATTTAGTGGTGTAAAAAACATGTAAAATAATCCAAAAAAAAGCCTATAATCTAAAGAAAAAAAAAAAAAACTTTACAAACCCCGAAGAAACACCCGTCAAAACTATGTTAAATATTACAAGTGAGTCTAGATGCTTGTAACAAATGATAGAGAAATGATGGATGACTTGAGACTTTTGTACACCACTGTACGTTTGAGTTTTTGTAGCTGCAGACACACCAGGCTTAAAAGAACTACCGTAACAATTAGTTGTAAGTATGTTTATGAAAACTTCTCGTAATTTTACCATAAATTACTCAAACCAAAACATCCTTTCAGGCTTTGATGGCATATTCCACACAGAAGGGTATCATACATAAAGTGTTTAAAGCCTAAAAAAAACTGTGCATTTATTTAATCAGTAAGGAATCTTCTCATATAAATTTATATATTTGTTGTCAGGATGTTGGAGACGTTCTCAACTTAGCTTCTTTCTTGTAATTCCTGGCTTCGTAGTGACTTTTGTGTGCATTTTAAAATTATTTCTGCAGGCCAAACTCCCAGAGTTGCAGCCGCGGTCTGCTCCTGGTTTACAGACTCATATGGAGAATGAGGAGCTGATGTGGACACCAGGAGTCAACGACTGTGACCTTCTTATGTACCTGAGAGCAGCCAGGTCAGTGTCTGTGCTGAGTCGCTTTAAATTACTGGCACATTGTCCAACCTAAATGCATTTTTAAACTACAGTAAACAAAAAAAGTATTATTTTGATAAAGAAAATTACAATTGAACAATTAATTTGTGTGAATTTATAATGCGTTAAAGTATCTCTGTCAGTATGTTTTAGATAAATAAAATGCATGTCTCCACCTAAACTAAGATGTGCGCTTTATTACATTTATCTAAGTTCCAAAAGTGTTTCTTCAGTATTGATTTCCTTTGAAAACATAAAATATTTTTGAATTTTCAAGGAGCATGGCAGCGTTTGCAGGGATGTGTGACGGTGGCTCCACAGAGGATGGTTGTTTAGCAGCTTCCCGTGATGATACCACACTCAATGCCCTCAACATGGTGCGAAGCAGAACTTCAAATGTACCATTATTTATAAATGTTGCTGTGAAGCAAAAAGACAAATATATATTTATATATATATATATATATACACAGTATATATATTTGTTTTGTCTCTCTTCAATTTTAGCTCCATGCAAGCCATTATGATGCAGCAAAAGCTCTCCAGCGTCTAGTCAAAAGGCCATTACCTAAACTTATTGAAAAGTGCTGGTCAGAGGACGATGTGGTGAGAACAATTTGTTATAAAACTGAGATTCAGCCAGTCATTAACGCGGTTAAAGAAAGGCTAGGGACACTGTCTCCTAAAGTGGCACATGAATGCAACATCAGTGTTGATAAACACATGGTTCTTCGTGCCATTCACATTTCTGTCGAAAGCTATTCTCAAAAGGATGGTTGGCATAGTTCAAAAATCTGTTGGATTGGTTCATATGTATTACTTATGTTCTAATTATATTAATCTCTGTTCAGTTGTGTCGCTTTTGTGTTTTGCAGATGCCACAGTAGTGGCACAGTTTAATGAGTTTGAATTGTCATTGTCATTACATTTATTTAACCATGTTTTCTAACAGAAACGCTTCATCAAAGGCCTGAGGCAGTACGGAAAGAATTTTTTCCGCATTCGGAAAGATTTCCTCCCCAGCAAAAAGACTGTAAGTGCATTTTTGGTTTGTGCAGAATAAACAGGCAAACTTTTTTTTTTCCCGTGTTTTCAATATTTTAACAATGGGTGCAATATATGGATACATTTGTGTTTCATCAGGGAGAACTGATCACTTTTTATTACCACTGGAAGAAAACTCCAGAGGCTGCAGGAACAAGAGCTTTTCGACAGCAGCGTCGGCAGCCGTCCTCTCGTAAAGCAAAGACCCGATCTGCAGCAGCTCCTGTCAGCACGCCATCTCAAAATTATTCAGGTTCTGTTTGACAGAGATTATGAGCTGTGTTTGGTCAGAAAGTACGACGGTCTCCCTGTCTAAAATGACATATTTCTCTTGCAGTTGATGCGAGTTCTGCTAGTGAGGATGATCTCGACAGTGAAGACAGTGAGCAAGAAATAAAAAGCTGCAGCCACTGTGGAACAAGAAGTGAGTTGTTTCATTTTATTGAATAAAGTTTGAGCAGTCTTTTGACACTTGTGCTTAAAGTCATTGTTCTTTTAACAGATTCAAAGGATTGGCACCAGAGTGGGAGAGACAACCCTTTGCTGTGCACAACTTGCCGCATATATGAAAACAAACATGGATGTCTGCCACCTGCTTCGAAATCTTCGTTTATGTTCAAACCTGTTAAAGCAGAGGAAGAGGTGAACAGCAAGCATGGCATGAGGACTCGGCAGAGCAAAGCACCTGTAAGGCTGCACGTTAGTTACAACCATTTTATTAGTAACTCACAGATTGTGCCAAGTTTATAATTAAATTTGTTTCATGCAGGAGAAACACCTTATTGAATCGGTCATTTTAACTGTTCTGATTGTTGTTGTCGGTTTTATCAATACTGGCAACTTTTTTTTTTTTTTTTTTTTTTTTTTAAAGCAAATGTCATCTTTAAGAAGTGGCCTCAGGAGGTTCACAGGCTCCCCATCCAGCGAGGAACAGCAGCCATTCACAAGTGGGGCTAGATCTTCTGCAGACAAGACCGACTCCTCAAGGAAAACAAATAAGGTACATGTTATGTTCAGAAAATCAAAAAATTACCAGCTTCATAAATCATCAGTTTATAAATATCTCACATACTTTGATGGATGTACAAAAGGTTTTATAATTGCAACATTATAAAAGCAGTAATAATTGTCTTCAATGTTATTTTCTGAGAACTGATCATAAGGTGTAGATGACTTGATGGCATTTCCTTTCATAGAACTCAGTCTAATAAAATAATGCGTTGGGGTAGTGTTGTAGTACTTGAGACCGGTCTCAAGACCACTTTTTGATGGTCTCGGTTTTGTCTCGACTTGGTCTCAGACCCTAAAAGTCTTGGTCTTGTCTTGGTCTCTGTACACTCTGGTCTTGGTCTTGACTTGGTCTCGGGTTAGGTGGTCTTGAACACAACACGACGTTAGGGTATGCACACACTTATGTCGATACAGCAGAGGTCGCCATCCGAAGTTTCCTTTTGTCTGACACAACCTATTTTTGTCTCGGACAACTTGATCTCACCACGAGGTTGTTCGGAGGACAACCAAGTGAAATAGACATGGATTAAAGTCCTCCGCTGCCGCGATGGATTTCCATCATCTAAAAGTGAAAGGGGTGGGGGGGACGTGTTTTGTTGTAGCCTTGTTAAAGCCATTCAATCTAATAAAAATACAGTCATTAAACTGATGCAGCTTTCAACAAATAAAGAGAAGCAGAGCCACAGTTTGAGCCAATCAGTGCGAGTCATGCTGGGCGTGTGCAGTGTTCCCAACTCAGAGACAGACCACAGGTGAGAGCACCAATCAGTGTTTCTGTAGTTTTCCAAGGAGGACACTTCACTACCCTAACCAAAGGTGATTGCATAATAATTTATTAAACATGCATGTATTAAAAATATGTGTTGGCACGTGACCAATTCACTGCAGCCGGGGGACATATTGTAACTTATACACCGTTATCCGCACTCCCTCCCGCACTACGTCCCTGACTTACCCGATCATTTTATATCTAAAATCTTACTATGTGTTAAACGTTAGTGTTCTGAGCGCCGTCATCATCGTACAGATGTGTGAAGCTGCGCACGTGACCAAACTCGAGGTCTGAAAGAGAATGTGTCATTGTGGGAGCGCGCTCAGCCTGCTTGTGTCTTTCACAGTGAGGGAATTTGTGTCAGCTGCTTTAGTTCTTATAATTAAACAATATTAACACTAAAATACAAATATCTGTGTCCCAGATTATAACAGAGATGTGTGTCTCTGTGTAACTTTTAATTTACCCCCCAAAATCAGGAAGTTCTCTCTGTGTTGGAGTCAATATCAGATGTGGTAGTTTATCATAAATATCTGCAAAATTCAATTCTATTTGGAGTGCTTGGTGAGAAAAAAAAATTTCAGTCAAAATATTTTTTCTGTTTTAATCCCTGCTTTCAATACGCTGCAAGTGCCTCTCCTGGAGTCTGGTGACAAGGAAGAGGATGAGGAGGAGAAAGAGGACGTTCCACTCAGTAGATTAGACATTCCAAGCAGTCCACAAAGATGGCTGACCGAGAACATTTGTTTATAATAAACTTTGCATATAGTGCAATATACTTACGTCACGTTTTTCTTAAGATTTTTGCTTTTATTGTAAAAATGGCAGACTCAATCAGATTTTGTCAAGAGGTTGTCCACTGACCAACTTGGAACATTTCTTTTTTTCAACTTCTGCACAGAGTACATCGTTTTCACAGCAGTATGACTTTAGTCTTAGTAAAAGGTGTGTAAAATGTGTGTAACTTTGTGCAGAGGATAAAAGATGAGGTGTCAGCGCCAAAGACAACAAAGCGTGTACGAGAAAGTCCTGCTCTGGAGCCGGACGAGCCTGAAAAAATCACACCTAAAAGGCCCAAAACGCAGGTAAGAGTGACTATAAAAGGGGAATTTTGGAGGGAAGTTACAACTTAATCACGTGATTTTTATTTATTTATTATTATTTTTTAAATGTAAAGAGAAATGTACTTTATTTTATTGCTCGCCATAAGTCCTTTTGATTGTTGAAAGAAAAATCAATAAGGAGCTTTTGTCTTTTTCGTTCCTCCAGGATCCACCAGGCTCCCGATCTGAAGGGGAGGCAGAGGAGGAAAGCTCTTCAGAAAGTCCCAGTGCTCAGGATGACGGCAGCGACACCAAAGACATTGATCAAGACAACCGCAGCTCATCTCCCAGCATTCCCAGCCCTCAACAGGGCAACGAGAGCGACTCTGACTCCTCTGCGCAGCCGAACGGTCTCCCATCAGAGCCCACCGCCCCAGCTGATACGTCTGTCCTGCAGGGCCCTCCGATCACTCCTCAGCCTCCACAAATCATACCCTCATCTGTCCCAGCTCAAAGCTCTCCTCCGTCCTCCCCTGATCCCGCTCAGTCTGCTCATTCAGCAGGTTCAAACAGCCGGGCGCAGCCAGCTGCTCAGTCTACGCCCGGCCCACGACCTCCACCGCCAGCACCGGGTCAGGAAACGTCTCTTCCTCCTGCATTTCGTGTCACACCTGCTCTCAGCTCCACGCAGCCGCCGCAGCCAAGTGGCCCACCTCCTCAAACTGCTCAGCGTCCTGTACCCTTTTTTAGGGACGTCCCACAGCCACCACTTACTGGCCCTCAAGTTAAGCCGCCTCCCACCACCCCAATTCCACCTTCGCACAAGCAGCTGCCTCACCAGTCTGCAGCACCTTTCCCCCAGATGCCCTCTAATCTGCCCCCTCCTCCTGCTCTAAAGCCCCTCAATTCGCTGCCCAACCAACATCTTCCGGGTGCCCCGCCTCCTCCGCTTCAGCTCATGTCACATCCTCTACCAGCGCATTCACTTTCAGCCCAACTTCCAGTCACCTCCCAGGTGCACAACCCAGTCAGTAAAAGCTCAACCCCTTCTCATGCACCAGCTGCAGCCCCCCTCCCTCACACCTCTGTCACGTCTTCTGGCGGTGGCCCCGTTCCAAGCTTGCAGACATCTTTTCCAACTCCTCCTACCAGACCCTCGCCGAATGCAGCCGCGGGAGGATCACAAGTTCAGATTAAAGAAGAGCCGCTGGATGAGATGGAAGAGGCCGAGAGCCCACCTTCTCCTCCACGGAGCCCCTCACCAGAGCCCACCGTTGTCAACATGGCAAGCCATGCCAGCCAGTCAGCCCGGTATGTTTGACGCCATTATTATCTAAAGTAGAAAAAAAAAAAAAAATCTAGTTTTAATTTTTTACAAATAAAATCAGAGTAGAAGATGCAGTGACCGTGTTTGTCAAATTTGTTTGGTTTTTCCTTCTGTGCCTGGATAAACTCAATAATGCATAACCTTCAACTCCATTTATTAATCCTTTGATTTTTATTGATTAGTTTGATGCAGATTGTTAAAGAAACCTGCACATACACTAGGGCTTCAACAGAATACTTGAGTAATCTACACATCGATTCCTAGGAAATCTATCGAGTTTTTAATTTCACATCGAGTACTGTATTCGTAGTGATGTCATTACGTTGCAGTTAGCATGTCACGTGATCCGCACCAAGCATGGGCTAGCTAGTAGAAGTGTGTTGGTGAAGATTCTGTCATCCAGGACATAAAAATTTCAAAAATGTTCAGTACAGTTGTTTTTGTATTGAATGTTTTTGAATTTAGCTAATAGAAGCTACTTTTGTACATCCGGACGGATGGTGTGCATGCGAACCGGTGTTACACCATATTCTGTGACCACCGTTTATTTTGACCGTAGGGGGCGGTGTTGCATGCACTTTTACAGGTCCCAGAATTTGGTCTAACACCGGGTCCAATGACCAGTTTCCTCTGACCTTGTTTCACAAACAAAAAGCAAAAAAAAAAAAAAAAAATGAAGCTCTAAACCTATTAAAAAATCTATAAACATATTAATCTCTAAATCTAAACAGTATATGCTAATATAATACAGTGTATGCTACCAATGTTTTGTTGGTCTTTTTTTTTTTTTTTTTTTTTTTTTTTTTGGTAAATAATAAATGACTTTTTTTGCAGTTTTATTTATTTAATTATTTTTGCATCTTGAGATCCTATGACATCGTCAACTACCGGTACTCAAGTTCTACTCGAGTTTTATTATGTTAATGTCGAGTTTAAAAATGATGTACTCGTTCAACCCCTAACCTCCACTGATTAAATGAACTGTAATAGTGGCTGGTCTCATACCTGATGGGTACAAATAAAGTCCAAATAAACAAAAAAGCTGTTGTCAGCAATTAAAACCTACTTTGATCCCACTATTTAAATATAACTACTTGACAACATCTGTTTTGTGTCTATTGCATCTCACCACAACGCAGTGAAATAAATCACATACATTTGAAGTGAAAACAATAAGTGTCTCCCACAGGATTTTAGACTAAATAACTAAAAGCTGAGACAAGATGAGGTTGAATGAATTTAATAAAATCCATGTTTTATTTTTAGCCTTAGTATTTTTCCCATAAATTTTTTGAGTAGACATTAACTAATCAATAACATTTAGCCACAGCGATAATGTTTGAAAGCTCTTGAGCGCATAGATCCCAATGTTCAGTAAATGTTACACTTGGTTTCTGTTTGTGCAGATTTTTACATGTTTACATTATGTATTAACTTTTTACTACTTTTAACTGACTTTTTTTTTTTGCTTTTAACTTCTTTCAGTTTTTTGTTAATGTGGTTTCTACAATGACTCTTTGTTCATTTTTTTGTAGAACTCAGTTTGAAGAATTTAACATGTTAGCAACTTCAAACAAATCAACCGTATTGAGGAATATTAGGTGTAATAATTCATGTGTGTAATATTTTAGATAAGTGGGTTGATGGCTTGTTTTTTTATTTTTATTTGTATTTTTCCAGGTTTATCAAACACTTGGATCGTGGATACAATTCCTGTGCGAGAACAGATTTTTTCTTCACCCCGCTGTCATCGTCCAAGCTGGCCAAGAAAAGAGAGGAGGCCATAGAAAGGTCCAGGAGAGAGGCTGAGCTCAGTGCTCGCCAAGAACGTGAAAGAGAGCGAGAGCGGGAAAGAGAGCGTGAACAAGACGCTGATAGAAACTCTGTAAGTGAAGTATTCTCTTAATGTGTGTTTGTTTTTTCAAGCACCTTTCAGACCTGACTGTCACAGTTTATCTCCCTTTGTGTCATGTTTCCAGAGAGCCTCCAGCGCCTCCCACGACAGCCGCATGAGTGAGGTGCAAATAGTAGCTCAAGTCCACGGGCGCCCCTCCTTTGAGCCCCCGCCTGCCACTGTAGCAGCCGTGCCACCCTACATCGGTCCAGACACGGCAGCCATGCGCACCCTGAATGACTACGCTCGACCCCATGTCATGTCCCCCTCCAACCGCAACCATCCTTTCTACGTGTCCCTGAACCCCGGGGACCCCTTGCTGGCCTACCACATGCCTGGCCTGTACAGCACCGAGCCCAGCCTCAGAGAACGCGAGCTGAGGAACCTTAGAGACCGAGAGCTCCGCGAAAGGATGAAGCCAGGCTTCGAGATGAAACCCCCAGACCTGGAAACTTTGCACCCTTCAGCCAACCCCATTGAGCACTTTGCGAGACATGGGGCTTTGGGTCTTCCTCATTTACCTGGGCCTTCTCACCCCTTTGTGCCCTTCCATCCTGGTCTGAGCCACCTGGAGCGAGAGAGGTTGGCGCTGGTGGGGCCTCAGCTGCGCCCGGAGCTGAGCTACGCTGAGCGGCTCACCGCAGAGCGACTTCACGCTGAAAGGATGGCTTCTGTCGCCACGGATCCAGCTGCCCGGCTGCAGATGCTCAACGTGACGCCTCATCATCACCAACACTCTCATATCCACTCTCACCTGCACCTCCACCAGCAAGACCCCCTCGGTCAAGGTGAAGTTTATTTGTCAGCGGTAATCCACCCAAATTTTTCTAACTTACACATACTTGTTGTCCCATCTCCTCTTAGGTTCAAGTCCTCATCCGCTAGTGGATCCTCTGGCTACAGGACCACGTTTAGCCCGATTCCCCTTTCCTGGCGGTCCAATGCCAAACCCTTTGCTTGTTGATCTTCCTCATGATCACGAGATGCTGCGCCACCCACTGTTTGGTTTGTAAACTCAGCTCTTAACCACCATCTTTAAATCCTCTATGTTCGGTGGGTTTAATTTTTACATTTGCACTTTTCACAGGAGCTGCTTATCCACGAGAGCTGCAGGGTCCGATCCCTCAGATGTCTGCCTCTCACCAGCTGCAGGCCATGCACGCACAGTCTGCAGAGCTGCAGAGGATGGCGCTGGAGCAGCAGTGGCTTCATGGGCATCACCTGCACGGAGGCCCTCTGTCGAATCCGGAAGATTATTACAGGTGAGCTCTTTGAAATGGTTAAGTTGTTTCAGCACATCTGGGAGCTAAAATCTAAATTAGACTCATGTTCAACTTGAATAAATTACTCACGTCTGTTTCTGTCTTTTGAAGCCGTCTGAAGAAAGAAGGTGACAAGCCATCTTGAGGTGGTGCATGCCCTGAAATCTTACTCTAAATATCAATACTGTGTACTTTTAACGCTATAAAAGACTATTTTGTGTGCTCTGTTTTTTTCCTCTTGTGTTCATATATTTTAGAGAAATATTTGTGGAAATTAATGTGCATTCCATGTTCAGCACTTCATGAAACTGTCAAAGTCTGTCTGATATTTCTTATTGCTTAAGAATGAACTTTTATTGAGATGATGATGTGGGGTTTGAACTCGAGGTTTCTCTAAACTGTTCCAACTTTTTGAATGTTTCATATGCAGTCATGTAAATTTGCTAAAGGATGTGAAAACAGACGGACTTTGGAGTTAACTTTAAATATTGCTATCATTTCTTATAGAGTTCCTTGTACAGAACGTTAAAATCTGTGTGTGGATGATAGTAGCATGACTCACTCTTTTCCAAAAAAAAATAAAAGAAGTAGCAAGTTGCATTGTGTTGTTAGGCTTTAAAAGCATAGTAAATGTCAGATTTACTCCTGAATCTAATATTTCTTTAATTCCTAAAATTTGATATATCAAGATATCTTTACACAGTATATCCGCAGCTTTTATTTGCTCCCTTTCAAGACTGTAAATATTTCATGTTGGCAGTATATTATATGATTACTGTTGATATCAGTAGATGTAAACACTTGACCCTTGATACAGCATGAGAACTATAAAATATTGAGCTAAAAACAGCATATAGTATTATAAGTTGTGATCAATAACTGAACCATGACGTGTTTGTCTGTCTGCTAACAGAAAGTTTTATTAGAGAAATGTATTTACAGTGTTTTGATTAAAAACAAGCTAATTGGATAAAAAACAAAATCTTCCTTTATGAGGTATTGCCTAAACTCAGTATTTATGTGATATAATATCAACCTGTATCCATGCCATATTTATTTCAATAAATATTTCTGCAATAACACCTTTATTCTCTTCACTTTTTAAATATAAGATCGGGGAGGTGTTTTAAGATCAAAGTATTGGACAGTGATCTTTTTAAATACAAAGGATGAAAATACATGTCTGGGAATAATAGTAAACTGGTAAACATTTTCATCTGTTTACAAAGGTAGATTCAGGTAAAGTTAGATACGGTCTCAGCTTGAAGTTGAAGGTTTTATCTTTATTGGAGAAAGAGTTTGTAGCGGTCATGGCTTATTAATAAGTAGAGCATGCTTTAAGAATTCAGATGTATTTTCTTAAGTTCAAACAAAGACAAAAGGATTTTTTGTTTTGGAAGACTTTTTTACTCATCCAAGGTTTTCTTAGTTCTGACTGAAAAGTGGAAGTTCCAAGCTTTGAAGCTTAATATGAAGTAGCAAACCAAAAGTTTATATTTTTTACTTATGGAGTACATAGTTTGATAGTCTTAAAAATGTAACTTGCCTCCTGTGATGTGAACTATTCAGTGGTTTATCTAAAGCTCAGATGGACAAGTGCAAGGGCGCTGGCTGATGATCCTCCTTTTGTATGTGAACAACTGTCACCAGCAAACTGGTTGATCCACTATGAGAAGGCGCTGGAAACGAAACAAGAATCCATCCAGAGGAGGACCTGACTTAAACAAATTGTGAATAAAAACCGAATGCAATGAATGTGGAGGTGCCAACATCTAATATTCAGAATAGAACACAAATCACAGATCAAAAGTTTAAACTGAGACAATGTATCATGTTAAGGGAAAAAATATGTTGTTTCAAAATGTCATGGCGTCGTCAAATCCCAAAAAAGTTGGGACAAGTCCATTTTTATGTGTGGCATCCCCCCTTCTTCTTCCAACACTCAACAGACGTCTGAGGACAGAGGAGACCAGTTTCTCAAGTTTAGAAATAGGAATGCTCTCCCATTCATGTCTAATACAGGCCTCTAACTGT
>JARVLU010001354.1:25444676-25458927 GCA_031762415.1 Simpsonichthys santanae
ATATATATATATATATATATATATATATATATATACCGTATACAGTATACACTACAGGGTATATGTTTTTCGTAGAGCACTAAAAAGCCTGTTAGGGCCTGACAAGGTCAAAATACTTGTTATAGCAGAATACTGAGAACATAATGAGAACTTAAAATAGAAAATAAAAAAACAATAGGTTAAATGGAAAATGATTACAATGTTTCTACAGAAAACACATTAAAAAAGTTTAGTTTGAACCAGCTGCATATTTCCTGTTCAGTGTTTTTGTTTAAATCAGATTGACCCAAGTTAAACAGATGTTTCATACCTGCTTTCCAGGCATCTGCAGCCTCTGGATCAGAGGATCTGAGCACCCAGGAGGCAAAAGCGATGCAGACTAGGCACATGTCTGACTGCTTCACAGTAGAGAACAATCCAGCTCGCTCTGTTAAAGACACACACATGAACTAAATGAGATATCAAAAAAACGTTTCTCAATTTCTCAATTGAGAAAGCTCCTCGGATGAAGAGCGAAACGTCTTCTGTTACAAAGAAAGTCCAGTTGTTTCTGTATTGAACGTTTTTTGATTTTATCAGGATGACTGAGAATCTTCACCATCATAAATGAGAAATCTTTGATTAAAAAAAAAAAGAAAAGGCTGTAAAATGCTTGTGAAAAACTGACAGAAATAATTTGCAATCATGTTTAAGTCTTATATTTGATCCTTCACAAGAGATACAGATAATTATATAATAAAAATCTACAGTCTTTAGGCCAGGGTTATTCAACTGGCAGCCCAGGGGCTAAATCAGGCCCACGGGTGAGCTCAGTTCGGTCCACCAATGGGTCCCTTTTCAAATAAAACTAGACATTAAACTATAAAACAAACAATGACAATAATTGCTGGCTGTAGTTGAATAGCCCTGCTTTTGGCTCAATATTAATTTGGCAGCCACATTTCTGCAACGTTTGGACACAGGTCATGTTTAAATATTCACAGAAAGCATAATGCTGCTGTTACAGACTTGTTAACTTTTGTGGCCAGTATGAATCCCAAATATGAGCAAAAATTAAATTATGAACATAGTTTCTGTAAGCACTTACACTTACTTGTTCTCCAGATGGATTCTTGTCGCTCTTCCATGAACACCTGAGAAGAATCGGGTGTGACCTTCCCCTCGCCAAGCGCTCTCACTGTTGGGTTCTCTCTTCTGCTCTTAGCCTCTTCACTTTCATCTTGAACCATCCAAACACTGGACCCTCTGCAACAGAAGATGCCTTTGTTGGGAAAGTGGATTTTCCTTATCCACAGCGAACTTCTCCACCCGTGGTATCCACTCACAGCTGCTGCTGCTGCTGCTGCTGCATGTAGATCGGCCCGGATCAATGAGCGAGACACAAGTCTGAACGAAGAGAGCTCGTCCTCTTTCTCACAGTTGTCTCTCAGGAACACGCAGTGCTGCTTTGGGAATGTGAGCTCCCTGATGGGAGGACGAGAGCAAGAGAAAATAGGGATGGGTTGCTCGGAGCTGGTCTGGAGAGAAAAGGATGCTGCGTCGTCTACAACTGTACCCAGAGTGGAGTTAAAGTCCAGAGCCGCAAACGTCTCCTCTGGATGGTAAACAACGAAGCTCCCTGACTCGGAGCTGAATTCAGACTCTGTGAAACAGTATTCAACAGTCCCTGGAGAAAACATCTGCTCATGTGCATCCAGTAAGTCTGTGTGGGATAAAAAAGAAGCAGGACTGAGCGCTTCAAGGCTGTAGTTTGGTTTAAAAGCTGTGTTTTCCTCAAGACACCAACACCTGAGTGACAGTCCACGCTGGTCGTCCAGAAAAGGCAGCAGAGACAAACCCTCAGTTTCGAAAGTCTGCGCAGTGGACATTAGTCTTGGCCATGAGGTCCAAATATGGGTCTCCTTATTGTCATCTAAAAGGACAAGTGTCTCCGTCCCTTCAGAGCTTGTGGAGTTGTCTCTATGTAATAATGAAGAGGAAGGACTTTGTTGGTTTTTGCAATGGGGATCTGTATTTGGGTTCTTGTTGGCACCAACAAATTTCCAGTATTCGTCAAGATCTGAGGTCAGAGGCTGGCTGTAGTGGTCTGACTGGGATTCATCAGGCTGTGTGAAGTAGTCTGGACTGTCACATGTGTCCAGCAGGCTGCGGTGGGACACATTGCATTCCACAGCATCAACCAGTGGGCTGTGCTTTGTTGGATTTGGCATCATTTTTTCTTGTTCAGTGCCCTGAAATGACTTCTGTCGTGATTTGGCGCTATATAAATAAACTGAATCGAATTGTACTGGCTCGGAAGACGAGCAGTTTTTCTTCTTGACCTGCAAAATGTCGTTTATGGTCAGTTTTTCCATTTCATCCCAAAAAGCAGAAATGGCATAGACTGGTTTTGTTTGACCTGCAGCTTTTGCATATGTTTCTGGATTATCAGCCATGGAGCAAGCTGTTAGAGGTAAATTAGGAGCAGGGATGCGACTAAGTTGATCTTCCTGGGAGGAAGCAGATGCTGAGCCCTTATTTGCAACTGTTAGAGGCCCAGATGTTTCTACATGTGTGTCATTTTCACATGCGGAGTTCACATCTGGCATTTCTGCAGCTTTTTGGCACGGTGGGGATGTGACAGATGACTCGGCAGCTGTTCTTTCATAACACTCACAGTTTGCAGCTGCTGAAGACTTTGAAGACATCTGTCTGCTGTGGGTCCGGTCCCTTTCAGTGTTCTTAGCCACGCCGTCACATGTCAAAGATAATGAGCAATGGAAATGGAGGTTTTCTTGAAGAGGATGCTGAGCTGATTCAGCAGCTGACAAACAGCCCTCAGAATCACTGTGAACAGACTCAGCATCATCTTCAAGCACCTGATTGAGAGATTTCACTGTGTGGACCAGATCAACCTTCATGTCATCACTCGGATTCTTTCCTAACTCTATACTTTGATTGGATTGGATTGTACTTTTTTTCTCAGATTCTTGCTTATAATTTATTTTTGCACCATCTGAGATCTTCGGCCTGCCAGTAAGGCCTCCCTCATGGGCTTTTTTTCCCCCAGTGGTAGAACGCCCTCGCCTCCGTGCCAGATTCTCATTGACCGTCACAAACCAGCGCTCCTTCTCTGCTGTCTTCATGGTGTCTGGCTCACTCACACTCAGCTCTGTTTGGTTGCAAAGTAAGCCAGGCTCCTTGGCAGATCTGAAGTCACTCACACTTTGCACCCCTCCATCTTCTGTCCGTGTTTTTGTCTCATCTGAGCTGGGATCATGCTGTGGTTCTGTTTGCAGTGCGTTTGTGTTGCCTCTTGCCTCCTCAGCTGTTTCTTGTTCACTGTTTTTCTGCCCCACCTCTTTGGTGGTGGTGTTTTCACCAGGACAGTGGGCATGTATTTCCCTCTGTTCAGTGCTTATTGCAGCATCCTCCTCTGATCCTTGGGTACCACTTTGAAGTAGTTGCTCTGGTAATTTTGTACAGCTGTTTGCATCAGGTCTCCTCTGTGTCTCCTGTTGGTCCGGATCGCCTGAATCGCTGAGATCAGAGTCATCAAGGCAGGCAAGCGACGGCTGCAGCAGGTCACATTCCTCACTCTCATCATAGAAGCTGCTCCAGTCATTCTCAGCAATGTGAATGCTGTGATCAAAATCATCCATTGTGACGCTTCACATACTCTTTAATCTGGGGAAAGAATGATGTCAGATTAGACAGAGGCAAGTTTTCATGGTTCTTTCTATCCTTACATGGGATCCAAGGTGAGTTAAATCTGTTCAACACATTGAGGCCAATTTTAGACCCGTAACTGAAGCCTGTCATTGGCTGTTATCACCTGCTGTCTGGAAACAGTTGTGAAGAGAACATACATTTTGGCAGATCAAGGTTTGTCAGACTTCAGAGCACCACAGTCACAAGCAAGGTCCTAAAATACCCCCCACCACGGTCCCGCTCTTAGAAAACAAACATGATCTGTTCTGGGAATGGAGTCACGTGTCCTAGACAAACGTATCAGTTTAACAAACATACACATTAAGTTGTATTTTATACAGAAAGCACATCTAAAGAAGGCATTTTGATACAAATTAATTTTTAGCTATGACATTTTATAAAAAATGAACATTTTCACTATAACTGACACATTTTCTACAGAACAGCTTTAGCTACAAGAGCTATCTGTCTTCAGATAACTTAGCTACATAGCTAAAGTTATGTTGCACAAGTTTAGTATTCTGCTTTACTCAACATTTATTTTGTAACTGTATCATTTTTGTTTATCTTTATTAAAGTCACATGTTAGAGGACAGACAGAATTAGATTGTCATGCAGTGACATCATCTGTGTAATACATTACAGTAAATCAATCAACTAAAACGCAGCTGGAAATGTCTCAATCTTCATCATAATAAAACTGATTAAACTCTTTACAGTCATTAGTTTTTTATAAACCTAAATTATTGTTTCACAGAGCCTACCTGCTGCAGAGAGACATATCTCAGAGTTTAGAGGTCCACATACTGTTCTCCTGCAGGACACTTTAACTGACGTCCATCTGTCCTTGTGTCTATCACACTGGGTCCACACTCACAGGTTATAAATAGAGCTGTACTTCCTGTCACATGGAGCCTTCCTCCATTACCACAAGTACAGCTACCATTATAAATATTTTAATCATTTATGCAAAATCAACTTTTTTTTATCCCCTATCAGTTATTTTAAATTTAATTTTATGTTGAAATCTCATTAGTACACCTTCTAAATCCACACACTGACATTTCATTGGAATTATATTTTCTTTATAACAATAAAGCCCCTTTCTATTTTGGGTCTATAAAAACTAGTTTATATTTTAAGGTACAATAATATAAAGAGAGGGGATGTGAAGGAGGCTACTGAAACTAAGGATCCAAAACTAAATTAGCTTTTCTTCAAGCGATCATGTTGTTGTTGGTTTACCATGTTTAGATCAAATGTACATAGGTATTTTTTGTTTTGTTTTATGTCATGTTTTTTAAATAATCATATGAATCTATGTTGATTTGAGGACTATTCTAAACATTTGCCTAGGTCATAAACAGGAAAGGTTTCCTTTATTTATTTATTTATTTATTTATTTTTACAGAGTATACAGCTACATGATGTGATTAATTCAATCCATTCTCAATTAAGATGCATATGAGAAAAGCTGCAATAATCTTTTTCCCTTTAATCAAAGATTTTTTTGGAAAAGTTAAAATGATTATTAAAGAGAACACCACCATGCTAATTATTTGGTCACGTTTTCAATAGATGAATTTGTTTTAAAATAAATAAATAAATAAATAAAACACCCGTGTTGCATTGCATAAAGCATTTCAAAAATGCAATTCTAAATTTGTCATGATTTCTTTAAAAGTAAAGAGATTTTCAAAATCCACCAAAAAGGGCAAATACATAATTTAAAAAGCATTATTTTTTGTGTGCAAGCAATCCAGACACCATTCAAAAAGACAAACAGCCACCTGACTGTGGAAAGGTGCTTTATTTCTGTAAATATTACTTTCTCAGCTTTCTTCATGGCACTAGAACAGCAATATTTAACATCATTACAAAACAGTCCATCATTTGTATAAAACAATACGCACATGTATTCAGCTCATCTGTACATTTAACACACATAACAAAACAAAAGACAAGGAATGATGTTGGCTTCAGACAACTTGAAAAAAAAAAAACAGATGAAAAATATAGTGAATAGGAATTTACAAGCTTAGTGTAGTCAAAATAAACAAAACATACAAAATGTAGCAAATAAAATTTGGAAAATAATTGTAGAGAGTAAAGGCCACAAGATATTAGTGAAATAACTGTTTATTTAAAACACGTCAATATTAAAAGGCTACTGGCTAAAAAAAAAAAGCTCAGAGTGGCACAGTATCGACTGATAAAAAGAGCTGTTTCTTCAGATGTTTGGTAAAAGTATTAGTATATTATAATGTAGACAAAAATCACACTTGTTTTGACTTCATACAAAAAGAAAAAAAAAGATACATTTTTAGCCGGAGGCCTCAGATTAATAAAGTGCACAGAGATTCTCCAAGTTTTTTTTGCCAAAAATTAAAAAATAAAAAAATAAAATGTTGGGAGTTTAAAACAAATTTTGTTTGGTTTAAAAAGATGACAAAATGGCAACATTCTTTACGAAGAAACAGCAATTTATAAACTCTTTCTTGACGGAGTGAGTCCATCTGTTGGATATTTATGTCACATACTGGTTTGTTGTGTTGGATACATTCACCACAGCTGGTTACAAAAGTAATAAATACAATGACAGGAATAAATTAACACAAGCAAACGTGAATCAATACAGTGTTAGCAGTAACTCATCAGAATGTTCAGGTCCAGCAGAAGATAAACGACTTATTCTGTTGGCCTTACAGTATTTGAAGCAGTAACTCGGTGCACGAACAGAAAATAAATAGTAAACATTTAAGAACATTCCTGTAAGAGGATCAAAATGACACGTGGCTGTCAGTGTGTTCCACAGAAATCACAGCTGCTGGACCTGTTTTTGCTTTCTAGGAAATAAAATATGTGTAATGTGCAAAACCGTTTTAAGATTTTATGACTCAACACACTCAAGAGTAGCAGCTGTTCACTAGCATGAAAAGTTTGGCTAATTTCCTACCAGGACATTCTGAAGCATTAAAACAAAAACTAAACTCTGATCAACTAAAGCTGTGAATCAGAAACTTTAAACCGACATGTTTGATCACACATGTCCATTTTTGGCACTTTTTTTAATTGCAGTGATCTTGCAGGAGCTAAATTAAGATTGCTGTAACTAATTTGGGGCAAATGGTCTAACAGTGTATATTCACTATAAAATAATTGATCCTGAGAAACTAATTTATCCCAAAATGAAACAAAGTAAAGTTTTCCAGTGAACTTAAGAGCACACAAAGACTAATATTGATGTCTTCTATGGCATTTTCTTAATTTTAATTAGTTAAATAGATCAATGTCATTGGCAGATTGGAGATGAAGGCAGAAGCAGCAGCTAACAGCTAAAACAGCTAAATTTGGCCACAATTTCCAGAGCAGGCTTGTCCTCCTTCATGACTCTGACTGTCCTTCCTGAGCTTTTCCTCCTACCTGCAGCAATCGGTCACTACTCTTCCTACGCATTATACACCTGAGTCGTGGCTGATGTTGGTATTGTGGCACTGTTCAGTCCTGATGTAGCAGAGGGTCGTTCCCTTCTGACGTACCTCGGCTTCCTCACTGCAGAAGATAAAATAGAAAACATTAAATCATCTGAGCAACAAGGAAAGGAACGGAACTACCGTCAACAGAATTTGTGCAGACACATTTTAGTACAAGCTTTTAAAGGAAAATTCTCCTTTTTGAGTACCGTAAGTGTGTTAAATGACAACCAGGTCGTTCTCTGCATCTATACAAGAATTCTCTTCTTCCTTGGCTCCAATATGTTGTGGTGTACCACAAGGGTCTATATGGGGTCCTATTCTATTCTCAATATACAGTGCCTTCGGGATCAATATTCAGAGTTTAACATTGCCTTTCATTGTTATGCTGATGATATCTCAAAATATTTATCTTTAAAATTAATGTCACTGCTTTACTGCATGTAGCCTCTAACCGTCTACAAAACTTCAAAAACAGAAGAACCAAGAATTGTTTTATGCTGAACAACAACAACAACAACAACAACAACAACAACAACAACAACAACAACAACAACAACAAAAAAAGGCTGAAACTAGAATTGATGGCATGGCCCCCTTACTTAACGGCTTACAGTTACGAATGGGGGGCCATGCCCTCTATTGTATACAACCCCAATTATTGCACCCATAATCTTTCAAGGACCTGTGGCTAGCAGATTCAAAAGCTATAATCTTCATGTCTATTTGTGTATAATTAGAAATTTTACCACACAAAGTGAATACACCAGTAAATGGACCCCAAAGAAATGCCAGCACTGTTTTATTTGATGTTTAAAAATGAGTATTTTGGGGTGTACTTGTGTCCCCAAGTTTTCAAACTATGCTATTACACTTGGAAATTTCAAACAATATGATCGTTTATCGCTATAATTTCCAAGACAATTAATCGCCCAGCAAAATTTGTTATTGTGACAGGTCTAATTTTAACACCTGTGACTTTCCATAAAGACTTTTCTTTTCTTCATCTCCATTGATTTAGTTTGTTATTTTCACAAATTAAGAAACAGGAAGGAACACCTGGATTAATCAAGAAGGATCAAAAACATAGTTGTAGTACACACCATCTCTGAGAGGAGTTTGAGGTTTAATCGAGCCAGCTTGCCAATAAAAAGCCCAACTCGGTAAGTGTTTTGGTGCAACGCAAACCTCAAAATTCTATTCCAGTCAAAATAAATAAAATATTTTGGATTTTTTATTTTATTTCATACATTAGCAGAGAACTCAAGACAGTTGTTTACTGCTGTAAAAAAAACACTGCTCATGAATGGTTCACGCAGTCTTGGCTGAAAGCTTAGACAAAAGCTTAGAAATATCTGTCCTTAAAAGGGCTGCAACAGAT
This sequence comes from Simpsonichthys santanae, assembly GCA_031762415.1. NCBI lineage: Eukaryota > Metazoa > Chordata > Actinopteri > Cyprinodontiformes > Rivulidae > Simpsonichthys > Simpsonichthys santanae. Next base: position 25,453,221 of record JARVLU010001354.1, read on the forward strand.
ACACCTTGCTCTTCTGCAACTATGCCAAAAACATCAAGCATTGCTCAATACTTTTACACAATCCTACAACCTGTTCAGCGAGAGTCCAAACAGGTTTGATACTGTCTTACCTGATGAGGATGGAATCATGACCACCTAAAGGGAAAAAAAAAATAAAAAAAAAAAAATAACAACAAAAAAACAAGTATGACATATCCTTTTTGATGCTCCAAGAATTATGTTGTTTAAAGAAGTATAAAACACTTACTGTCTCACTTGGTTGAAATATGAAGGCTGTAAAAAGAGATGTACACAAAAATGAGTTACGGTAATAAAGCAGTAACGCCCTCCTCCCATCAGAGAAGCCTCATTCTGTTTGCTAAATGTATCAAAAGCACACAGTGCTAACCCTTGTTGCGGCGATAGAAAATGCCCGGCAGCCGGTTGGAGCGTTTGAGGTAGAAAAAGGAGGCCACAGTGAGGATGAGGAACAGGCTGATCAACAGAGTTCCCAGGAGGAGAGAAGCTGCCACGCCCGGGCCTCCTGCAGCAAAACGTTAACAAAAAAAATCAAATGAAAAAATGTAGCCAACATCATCTGCTGCAGAAATGTACTCTTACAAATAGCAGAAATTTTTCAAGTGACCATGTTTGCCACATAAAGTCAACTTTTGCCAAATGGTGTGCACATTTTTCTGACTCAAAAGCATTTTAGTGAAGAGCAAGACACAAATATTGACACACACACAAAAAACAGTTTTGCACATCCTTGTATCTTACCAATTTTAGGACAGACAGTAGTTACCGTTGTGTGATTTTTACGCTCCAGTGTGTAGTCTAGAAGGCACAGCGCAGTCACAGTTAAGAAAAAGAAACAAATTAATTTAACAGATTCAATTCTATTAAAACAGACTTTGTGGACAGTTGAACATCCTTACTGTAGGTGCAGACGGTTATATTCTCCAACTCCACAGCTGCTGAGTCACAGAATATGCACACAGTGTTGTTGTTCTCCAGGACACGAACGAAGCAACCTGAGGAATCCAGGAGAAGGACTGATTTCACACCGCTGGCTTTTATTTTCCACTTTGAGGTCACTTCATGAACAAAATATTCTTTAATTCAGCTATTTTTAACATTATGGTAAAAAAAAATTACAACTAAATGATGCAGTTTCACATAAATATAGAAAATAAGTTAATTTTTAACATATGCTACTTATACGAGTTGTGTTTTGATGCTTCTACATTTTTTAAATCAATTATATTCAAGTGAAGAGTTATTTTAGTTTTCTGATTCTGCATTATCTTCAAACTAGAGTTAATGTTTTCTAATAGCATGTGTGTTTAGTCTTCTTGACATTTCTTTACATAAAATCAGCTACATTAAATAAAAACAGAGACCATTTCCTGACAGTTTTGGAAATTTGGTCTTGTTTGCTCATTTATTGAACAACAGACCACACATGTACAGCTAATCCATTATTATTATCATCATCACTCTTTTTAAGCGTCTTTGTAGCCTCGACAAATCCATCTTCTTCTATGCTGGTGAAGATTCTCAGTCATCTAGGTCATGATCCATCATTAAAAAAAGATAAATAAAAAAAAAAAAAACTTTTTTGGAATCTTCCACTAGTTTTTGCACATTGCAATTATTAGTAATCATTCACAATACTTTTAAACAACATACAGTAATTAATTACAACTGGGCACAAAGCCGGGCTTAGCTTCCCTAAAAACAGATGCTTATTTAGTATACTTTTCTTTTAGTTTTACAAGAATAATCTAATTCCACCAGTTTAGGAAAATGTGCACCTAACTCCAAGTTAACACCGGTGTCAGATGAATCACATCATCTCTTTAGGTCACACACATCTGTATTCTAACTCACCCAGGCTCAAAGTCTCTTATTTATCAATGCCAAAGTTAAAAATGTTATATAGGATGTTTCAAATTCATTTATAAACAAATATTAAGTTGTTCCTACTCAATATTAAAAACATCATTTAACTTTATTCTTATATTTGTATCACATTAATTACAATGTTATAAAGTTTCAATTATACTATATGGACATTTTTGTTCATTACCTGGTTCACAGTGAGTGTCATTTGAGCATGAGCTGTTCGCTTTCTGCCTCTCGCTGCAGCACTCGAGTGAGTTCTGATGCAGGGCCTGCAGGCAGAGGGACACGTGTGAATTAACAAAGCTGCAGAGCCTGAATAAAGCAGGTATGCAGCGTCGTTGGTAATCACCCAATTTTTTAAAATACTGTATATACTGTATATATTTTTTTTTACCTTTGTTACAGGTGTTTCAGGTTTGATAAGAATCACTGTGGCAGACAAGACCAAAAGGAATGGCAAACCCATACTGGAACCCTTGGAAATTAAATATCTGAATTAGATATGCAAATCAGGAAACAACTTTACCCAGTGAACCCCACAGGAGGGTTTTAAGTATGTTAACAATGTTAAATAAAATACTAAGTTCAAGGTAAATACATTCCAGGGCATTCTTTGTCCAAAAGAGCTGTTTCAAAACATTAATCAGATATAAGGCTGTGTCTAAAACCGTTGTCTTACTCAAGAGCTACATACCCTTGCACACAAAAAATTGCAAACAATCAACAACGATTCAGTTGTTTAGAAATCCTGTTTTTAAAATAAGTACTGTACCTAAGGAAAATGTCAGGGTCTTTTGATTTCCTTCTTTCAGCTGATCCCTTCCTCAGGGGTCGCCATAGTGAACTAAATCGCACCAAGATTTGGCAATTGTTTTCACGCCGGATGCCCTTCCTGACACAACCACAGACCACCGAGCTGCCACAGCCCTCTGTGTGGAGCAGAGAGCTGTCAACTAGACGGCCCAGGGGAGCAGATGGTGGGGGTTAAGGCCTTACTCAGGGGCCCAGAATGGGGCAAATGAAGGCGGAGGGGAGGCAGGTGTGGGTTTCACGTTTCCCACCCACATTTTGACATTGTCGGTCCAGGAAATCGAACCAACGACCTTCTGATCGCAGGCTTGCCTTTTCCATTCTCAGCGCCACCACTCCCCCTTCCAAACCCTAAACTTTAAAACACAATTTATCATCTTTCTTGACTATTATCTTGCTGAATTTTTGTTTGGTTTTGTTTTCTGGGTTGTGTTTTGTCAAACCCTGAACTGCTCATCTTTATCTTTGGTGTCTTATCAATAATTTCAACGCATCCTTGGCAGAGGTGCTGCAGTCAATCTGCCTTTAACCACAAGATTCCCTTTATCAGACACAGCTGAAATGAGGTTTTGCTGTCAGTGTTCCGAACTGTTTGTCAAAGCATTGTACATTTTTATCAAAAGGTTTTGGTCTCCTCAATACACAGAAATGCAAGAAATGTGGCATTTCACTGTGGTCCTTTCACACCGTGAATGTGGATTTATTTGCAAAAATAAAAAATATGTTTTGGACACTGCTGAGAAGCGGAGCTGTGCTGTGCACTGACCAACACTTGGTGGTGAGTTGGATAAAACGGCAGAGAAAGACAGGACAGACCCCGTAGACCCAAACGTGTTGTGAGGGTTTGCTGGGAACGCCTGGTGAAAGACTACATCAGAAGGATCTTCACCTTGCACCCCCCAAGATAATTTCAACCACATCCCAGTGGAGGGTGGTGGACATCCTGTGTGAGAGAAGCTGTTAAGCAGAAGAAGGAGTCCTATCGGGCTTTAGTTGAGAGGATTTCAGAGGCCAAGTGGGCTCCAGCTCTGGCTCTGGCTGCTGCTGAGGCAAAGGCTTCCATATGGGAGGAGTTCAGTTAGACCATGGACAGAGGTTTGCGATCGGCTTCAAGAGGACTCTGGAAAACCATCAGGCAGCAGAGGTGGAGAAAGCAGCACTTTACCAACGCTGTAAGAAATTACTTGTAACTTGAATCTGCAGGCACGTTGTTACCAGCATTCTGTTACAAAGACACAACTAGTTCCCATTTGTTTAGATGAATCTGTGGAAAAATACCATCAATAACCCAGTTTGACAGACATAAAACAGTATTTAAATCCAATTGAGAGATTCCAAAAACAGCTATCAGCTAACACCTTGTGATATGCTTAATACATCTTTCAGGTCCTGTGTCAGGTCTGTGAAGGGCATTTTCCGAAAGCACACGTTGCACAATATGCTGTCATGGTGAGGTGAAGAGAAAAACCAGTAAAAACGCTGCCAAAATCCCAAGAAAATATGTTGAAATACCCCCAGAAAGCCTTTAGAAATTTGGAGCAGAAGTGCTTAGAAAGGGTACAAGAAACTTGGAAGCAAAATATCAAGGGATTGGGAGACTTTTGCACAGTCATTACTGCTTTTTTCTTGTGCTTTTTAAAAATGAATTTTAGGAAAACAGAAATGTGACCAACTTAAACTTAATGTCTACACCAGCTTAAGGTACACTGTCACTGTGTCTTTGATACAGAGGAAGCTTTGCCTTTTTTAACAGTACACAGTTACAAGGCTATAATACAACATACTGAAAAGTACTTTATTTGCTTGTCTTTACAACTTATTAAATCTCACACTTTAATATTTTCAATATGATTGCAATAGGAGAGCAGCATGTCTTGGCTAATGAACTCCTGAGGGTTAGCTTCTTTATTGACATGAGGCGTTGAGCTAGCTATAGCACCTGTCATGTCTATGCCTGTCATGGGATGAGGTAACAACCTGAAAGTAGAAGCAGGCAGAACTAAAACACCGAGGATAGAAGAGTGAAAAAGAGAAAGCTGCTATTTTCTTAGTTTCACTGTCCAATGAATGTGTGAAGGACAAAAAAGTTCGCTTGTTTTCCTTCACCAATCTCCGGTGTGTATTTTAAAACCCAACATATCTGTTTGGCCATAAAGGTGTTACCACATAGTCACTTAACGTTTGTTGGTAAATTGATTTAAAACTCACCTCTACGGTTCCTGTAGTTCCGTCTCAAAAATGTTTACCTAGGCAGCCTCCTCCGGCTTTAGTTTGGCGAACACACTTCCGGAAAGATATTTCAAAATAAAGTCAGGAACGTTCTACTATAGTATCTTTCTTTTCTTTCCTTCTTCTTTGAGCAAATTATTAATCAGAAGGAAGGATATACAACAACGATAGCAAAAATTAAATAAAAGACGAAGTTTTCATTTGGATTAGTTACAACTTGTAGTAACTCAGAACTTACAGACACATCCAGCATTTTGGTTGTTTGTCCGGACAAAGTCACTCTAGAATAAGGCTTTAAAATTAGAACGTCTATTTTACTATGACAAAATATCAATAAATTACCCAAATTTTACTAAAAAGTCCACGCTGAAGTGGAACAGCTGCGTCTTTTGCGGTCTTGCTTCCGCCACACGAGCCCCTTCACTAGAATCCGGTCTGTTATGTACACATTACGTTTTCGAGCATCAACTATTAAACTTCTTTTTTACAAAAAAATAAAAATAAAAAAAACTGAAATATGTTCTACAGTCAGAATAAGAATGTTCACAAAACTAAAAACAAACCTAACTAAGAAAACCATTTACAGGACAGTTTAAAAAGCGTTCTTAGATTGATTATATTGTTACAAGGACATTACTACGACACTTGTTTTCACATTTCCGACGGTCGTTGAATGCAGCGTTGCCTCACGCTGACCTTTCAAACGAGAGGGTCCTCGCTGCAGCATGCAGAAAGGGGCGGGGACGGACCACTGTCAGTCCATACCCTTATTTGGAAGTGT
>JARVLU010001354.1:25459027-25479691 GCA_031762415.1 Simpsonichthys santanae
TGGGACGGGACTATCATTTCCAAATAAGGGTATGGACTGACTGTGGTCCGTCCCCGCCCCTTTCCGCATGCTGCAGCGAGGTGTACTTGTTTCAAACGGCGGGAAGTTTAAAAGCTAGCTACCTACAACTTTTCCTCACATTGATGTGACCCGTGAGTCATTTTAAACACATTTTTGTATTTATTATTACATATAAAATATGGCTCTTATACCAACCATGGCATTGTTGTGGTAAACGTTTAGTAACATTTTTATCCATCAGTCATTATTTAGCTGATAAAAGACATGCTAATTAAAATGTTTGCTATTATAGCTAGACGGAACAGCTAATGTGTTATTTTTATAAACAGGAAATAAAACACAATGAATCATGTGAGGAACATAAAAGAAATGCTGAACATCCCAACTGGAAACAGGTGGGCTACAAATTTAGAAATTGTGACACAGTACTCCATATACAGTATTGATATATAGATGTATGAACAAACATGTATGCATAGCTATGAGTAATATTGATGTGACTGTTTATAAATAGTTTAGCTGTTCAGTAATTCCAGTTTTGTTTTTACATGAAACCATGTGTGAACAAAACACTGAGCAGAAATGTGGCAACAAGCGGCTTCTCCTGCATGACAGACTCTCAGCTTTTCTATGGGTCTCAGTTTTGGCTTGACAACTCCCAAGGCACGTCTCAGGATGTAAGTCTGTCATCTAGACTCTCCCAACAAAGTTCACAAGAGGTGAGCGTCTTCATCATATATGTACAGTACTTCTTTGTGCCTACAAGTGCCAAAAGCACACTTTTGTTATCTGATGTATAAAATAGCAGTAATGCAAATAAGTACCATACGGAGTTAATGTTTTATCATCATCAAAAGTCAGCAAGGCCGAGCTCAATTTTTTCTACTAAACTGCTAAAAAAAAGACCTTTAATGTAGCTCGGTTATCATTTTATAAACAAAATCTGCAGAAATGTTTCTACAGAAGAAAATGTGTAGCTGTAGCTTTTTTAAATTAGATGGTCCGATGTCGGGTAAGACAAGGGTCATCCCTGTCAAATTGTCATTTATCTTTTGCGTGGAGTTGTAGAAGTGTTGTAGTACAAAAAGTTGACACTTGCAACATATCTTTTGTGGGGATATAAAACCATTATATTGTTATTATTATTATTATTATTATTATTACTGTATTAGTATTATTATTATTATTATTATTATTATTATTATGTGCAAAAACATTTTATAACTGTTTGCATTTCTTTATTTCTGTATTGTGTCTGTTTAGGGAAGTGAGCCAAAGATTTTCCACAGCTATCACAGTAAACCTCCCTTATTTAAAGACTTTAAGGACAAAAACAGAACTTCTGGTTTACTGGACAAGTTTGAAGAGGACAGGAAAAGGGCAAAAGAGAAGAATGACAGGTGTGTCGTTTTATCACTTAAAACAAGCAGTGCAGTCAGTTTTTGTGTGATAACAAGAGGAGTAGTCCTAATTACTTGTGATTTTTTTTTTTAATATAATCTCATCCATTTTTTTGTTAGTGATGTTTTGATGAAGGAATTTCAGCACATCAGAGAAACTCTCATCAGTGTAAGTGCAAATGCTGTACCATACCATACCACTTTATTTATAAAGCACTTAAAAACAGCAAATAGGCATTCATTGCATGCCATTTAAACATCCCTTGTCTTTAAACGTTAAAACCATGCACTGCCTTTTCAGATTCAACAACTGATCACTAGCACAGAGACAAAAACAGCTGTGTCCCAACGAGTGTTTGAGAAAATTGACAGCTTTGCACCATTGTGTAAGTGTTCTGCTCGTCTACTGTCCTTGCTGTTTTGAAAGTTGCATCTGTGAATCTGATTTATGTGACTGAAAAAAGATGGGTGTTCTGCTTTTTCCTGTGTAGGTTTCCCTTTTTGTACTGCAGTTTATTTTGTTGTCCAAATAATGTCAAGTTAGGCTAATTGGTGACTCTAAATGAATAACAGGAGTGAGTTTGTGCATGTATTGTTGTCTTGTGCTTCTTCATGTTGTACTGTATGGTGGTTCTCACTCAATCATAGGCTTTGTGACCCTAATTAGTATAAAAACAGTATGCAAAAATAAATAACATGCGTTGCACAAACTTGTGATGCCCAGCAGGTGGCGGTCTTTGCCCCAAAAAAATTGATTTAAAATAATATTAATAATATATTATATAATATAATATATGTCTATAACTTGATTGTCATTCAAAATTGTGCATTGTACCATGAAAATTTAAACACATTTTTGTTTTATTTCTCTACAGCAGTGTAGGATTACATAATTTATATGAATTTTATAGACTTTGGTGTTTAGGAATGGCTGTTGCTATTAATCACATATTCATTTTGAAAATGTATTAACTTTAGTGCAATAAACTGTATATTTTACATTCCCCATGTTAGTAATCTTTTAATTTTATCTTTCCAGTGCAAAATGTTTTGGAGGGTCTTCAGAGTGACGTTTCCCAGAAGTTTGGAACTTTAGTTGACAAATTAAGCTCTCAGAAGGAGGTGATAACAAAGCTGGAGGAAAGAATGCAGAAGGTACAAAGAATTTAGTTTCTGGAGCACTTATGTACATTTTGGCAGAAGTGAAATGATAAACAATTTGACAATTTTGGTCAATAATAGGTGTAAATGCTCATTTCTACCTTGTAGCATGTTAATACCACGGCACAGCTTGAGTTGCACCTGCAGAGCGTAAAGACTAGTCTGGAGTTTCTTAGAGATGAGCATACAGGAGAGAGACAAATGCTTGAAGAGGCCCTGAAGCTGCTTAACTCTTTAGTTTCTAAGCATTCAGCCAAACCCATCTCAAAACTAGTGATGGACAGTGCCATTCAGACATCGCCAAAACTGGAGCAGTCGGTGTCCAACAGTCTGCAGGATAGCCAGCTCGAAGACAGTCAGCTTACCAGTGCATCACTGACTCTCGAAGAAAGCCAGGTTAGAACTTCCTTTCAGGTTCACAGGCCCATCTTTGGAAAGAGAAGACGCTGCAGGCATACAAGGAGACCACTGGTGCTCCCAAAGAAGAGTAAGCACTCAGGCTCTAAAGAAAACGATCATACTGTGAAGAAGGGCATCAAGTCACAGAAAGTGTCCAAACCTCTTCAGGAGCATTGTGAACAGAACATAGTCATCCAAGACATCCACTGCTCCGAGAATCTGGTGCCAGTGAACAAAGGGAGCAGTCTGCAGCCTGAACATCCAAAACAACAGCCAGCTGAGGCTGCAGGATGCTTCATCACCCCTCTGAGCGGCTGGTCTCAGGACAGCAACAGCTCAGATTGTCTCGCCATAATTGAGCCCATCTTAGAAAAACTGTCAGCTGAGTCGAAAGTGGCAAGTCCAGCGAAAGACAGAGGCTTCTGGCAGTTGTTTGATTCTGACAAGGAGTTTTAAAAGAAAAGAGAAAGTAGCAGAACAATATGGTGTTTATTTTGCTCTGTTTGGAGCTTAGGTGAGTAAGAACCAACAACGTTAATATAAAACTATATTTAAAATAACATGACTGATGTTCTAGTGAAAATTCAAAAACATTTATGTTTAAAATGCAACACAAAGTGCAGTTTTAGTACATACATTTATTATCTTTACAGTGAAAGCGCTTTGACAAGGTGTGAGGGTTACAGAATAAAAGAAAGTTAAGGCATGTGTGCCCTCTCCTAAGCATTACATGAGCTAATTTTAATACTTTAGTTCATTCTCATTTTTTTCCTAATTTGAAATACTGTACTTTAATAAACATCTACAGACTTTGCTTATTAATATATATTATTATTTAATACATTTTTGTTTGGAATTAAAAATAAACTGAAATGAAAGAAATCCAATTTCTTTGTGTTTATTAAAATCTTCTGGTAAATATTTTCTGAGTCAAGTTTGATTTCAGACCAATTACGAAATACTGATAATTTCACATCCAATCTAAATTGTAATTTTTTTTGGTCACTTGAGTTTCATTTGCTTTTATCTTAGTTTTTATTATCCATCACTTTTGTTTCAGTTTCATAAAATAATATTAACACATTTTGTGTAACTTTAATAATTTTTTTTAAAGCTAACAAATCGAACATTTTAAACATACCTGTATACAGAAAAATATTAGTAATGACAATTAAAGTGGATTTTTTAAAACTAGATGTTGCAACGTCCACGACCTAAAAAATCCAAAAAAATACTAATTTAAGCCTGAAAGAAATATAAACTTAATGCTTTTGTTGATAATCCTTTCCAAAGCTTAACTGCAGGTTGCAGATTGTTGTTTCTGCAGATGGTGCACATACACATACACAAATGTCCTATACTGTATTTACAAATTACTTTTATGACAACAAATGTGCAAGTAAGCCATCAAGTACATACTCTCTTCCATGCAGAGCACTAAGACACTTTTCCACCAGAAATAAAAAGAATGCTTTTGACCCATCAATAAGTGCATTAATAATTAATTTCCTGCACTAATTTTCCCACACAGACTTTGTTTGGACTGGCAGCTGTGTGTCACAGTTTGACTAAGTCTGTTGGTGGGGTTATGAGTCCCCTTGGGTTGAGATTTGCCACTAAGCAGACGTCATAGTTGTCATGCATCAGTGCGTGCCGAGCCACTACTGTCCATCGATTATCCCATGGGTCCAGCTCCAGAATGTCCTTTGTTATATCATCATGACGATCTGAGGGAAGTAGAGACACAATGACCACAAAGTCACTTTGAAATAAAACTTTAAACACCAGTATGGTTTTCTTTCACTACCTGCTCCTTTGTAGTAACCACAGACATAAATCTTTCCTCCCACCACTCCTGCATTGGATGCACTGGTACGCAGTGAGAGCTGGGGACATGGGAGAGGAGGTCCATCCCTCCAGTTATCACCATCTGGGTTGTAGATTTCTACAGCATTCAGACAATGACGGGATTGTCCACGGTCCAGACCCTCACATCCAATGCCCCCTGCAAAACACGTGCCCATCATTCAACAGACAGAAATCAGTGATGTGTTATTCTATTTGTATTATGCATGCAAAGACATTGACAGTGAGAATAAAACATAAATCCATCAAAAGTAAAATTTAATTAAGTTACTAATTTACAATGAAACTGGTGCTGTTTGAAGAAATGCATATCACCCACCTCCTTCTATGCCACAATGTTAAACAAGCTTTTGTGTGATCTGTTGGTGCTCAGTGTGTGTGTTGGGGATGACTCTTTTTGGGGGATGATGTAGGGGCAGGGCAGCCGACTCGGGACCTGAAGGTCCTGAGTTCGATCCCCTGTCATTGCATATCTCGTGGTGTCTCTGAGCAGGACACCCAATCCCAATTTGCTCCCCAGGTGCTTACATAGCTGCCCACTGCTCCACCTAGGTGTATCCCAGGTGCAATGGGTTAAATGCAGAGAGCCAATATCGTCTTTGTATGGGAACATACAATGATGACAACACATAGAACTTTATTTACTTATTTATTATTTACTACCACAACAAATCTTAGCTCAGTGTCTGTGAATATTACTGAGTTTCAGTCATTTTTGTCTTGGTAATGTCAGTTAGATGTTGCGGCTATCTGGAATCAAGTTCTTCCAAAATTTGATCAGTTGTGGACCAGTGATTACTTTCTGAGCATTTCATTAACAGGAAAAAAAAAAAACAGACAGACAGTTATACTGCCTACTTTTTGTGTTGGTAACAAAGTTAACTGAACAAAATAACGCACCTATCACATAAATCTCTCCGTTGAGCACCACAGCACTGCAGCGGTACTTTGAGTACCTCATGGGACCGAGCTCCGTCCATTTGTTTGTGTTCGGATCATACTCCAGCAGGCGGTTACTAAGACGATCAGGCTCATCATCCAGGCGGTATGACTGGAAGATTGAAGTAGAGGAAAGTTGTGACAAAGCACAGCAGGTGCATGAAATAACTCCCACACAAACAAATTAAGAGCTTTGAAGATAAATCTAATGTTCTTAATGTATAAGTAAAGTATAGAGTTGTTTATATTACTGGCAGGTAAAGGTCATGTTTGCAACACCTGTGGGGTGCGACCACCTAACACATAGAGGTGGTCTTTCATCCTGACCACAGTGTGGTAGGCCAGAGGCAGAGGGAGGGGTGCTGCACTTCGCCAGGGTCCACCCTGCAGAGACCATCTTTCCACACAGTTTGTGATGACAAACTGGTCCTTCAGCTTCATCTGTCCACCCAAGAGGTACAGAGTGTCACCCAGCGATCCCAAAGCATAAGAGTCACGATACTCTGCTGATGTCAGGTGCTCCCAGCTGCCCTGAGCTTCCACTTTATACCTGGAAACTCAAGTGAACCAAAATCAGCCTGAGCACATCAAGCACTGTTAGAAAACAAGTCACCTCTTCCTTACCTGTAGATCTCAACGTTCAGGTATTTCTGGCGAGCCATTCTTCGTGCACTTAACTCTCCTGCTGCAACGATGTCATTTTTTTCAGTAACAACTCCAGCACACACATAACCCAGAGCCTCTCCGTAGCGAGGGGAAGTGATGTAGTAGGTCCGGCCTGTGGTTGGGGAATAGCAGAAACTTCGCTCTGCAAAGTTTTCATACCTTGACCTGATCCCTCCACCGTCATTACCAATGCAGAGCAGCAGATCTGTGGTTTCCATGCCATAGCGCAACTTAAGTTTGCGTGGTGCAGCTGAGGGATGCATTGCCGCGGCCTCTAGAGCGTCATTCAGCATATCCAGACATTCAGCATCAGCCAGCAGCTCTGTGTTTCTCCTCATCGCCTCTCTTAAGTAGCTTGGGTTTATCAGTGGCAGACGGACCTTCCTCAGGAGCTCTGGTAGATGCCGAACACGTACTTCTCCATCCATCATAGGGTTGTGTTTGACCCACTGAAGAACCACATCTAAGATAGTTTCTTCTCGTGTTACATTGAGACTATCAGAGCTCAGGAGCTTTCCAAGCTGATGGGCCTCCAGGTCCAGGATTTCCTCGCTCTTGCAGACTTGGACAAAGTGCTGCCTCAGGAAACGTTGAGCGTGGTCAGCCAGTTCCTCTGCGCCAAGGTCACGGGCAAAATAGTGCACGCCGAGACAGTTAGAAGCATCCATGTTCTCAGTCATGTACTGCTGACAGAGTGTGAAGACCTCATCCATCTGCAAGAGGAACGCTGCAATGGAGATGCCCTGAACATTGGCATTAGTGAGAGGAAGATGTGAGGTATACATGTAGTTGAGGAGGAGGGCCAAGCTGTCTGCTGGGGTGTCGCGAAGAAATATTTCTCTGTTGCTGCACTCACGCAAACCACACGTAAACATCACACGGAAGTACGGACTGAAGGCAGAAAGGATGACTCTGTGGCAGGGGAAGCTGATGCCCTCAGCAACCAGCACCACATCTGTCAGGTGCTCAACCTCCCTCATCTTCCTCAGCTGTTCGAGAAGCACCAGCCCATGTTTGGCAGTGAGATCCATTTTGCTCAGATTGATCACAAAACTGAGTTCACGCAAGAGGTTTTACACACTGAGAGCAAACTGGGGTTGTTTCTGAAAAACAAGCAGAGTCAGCTTTATACATAGGTACACTATTCAGTTGACATATGTAGTCATCACTACAAAGGACAATTTAATTAATCTGAACAATGATGTAACAAAAAAAAAAAAATAACAAGATCACACTATGCTTGTAAAATATTGTTTGATTTAACTCAGAAAAAATCTTGCCAGGATTATATTTTTGTTTTCTCTGGTTGTTGATGATATTCTCTGATGATTTATGAAAGTGACAGAAAAGTGCACTCTGATTTTTTTTTAAAACAAAATACATTGAAATATGAATTTTGTTTCTGTCTTTTTTTCTTAAAGCACAATTTTTCCAAAGGTTCATGCAAAAATACTGATTACAAACTAGATAATGTTCCAATAGGTTTCATCTTTTTTCCATGAAAGACCCGTTGAAACTTATAAACAGCATCAACTCCAACAGTTATGCATCAAAACCCTAACTATTTGAAAACCCGTATTTGAGGAAAAATCTACCTTAAAGTGCTGGAAATCAATTTTGGAGAAATAAAATAGTAAGTTAAATATTTAAGCCTATAATGTATGAGGAAAAACAACTTCTCAAAATCAGGTTTCAAACTTAATTTGATAATCCAGATCTGTATAAATGATGAATTATATTTCAAATAGCAACACATACATACAAACAAAAACAATATCTCTAGAACCAGAAATCTAGTTGGCTGAAATAAATAGCTTGTTTATATAAAATAAAGTAGCACAGGCACATTTACACGCTGAACACAGTGAAAACTAGTTTGTTCAAAGTTTAAACTCACAACTCGTCTTGGATGTTCTTCAGTCTTTGAGAAAACTGTAAATATCCATGTTTTTCTTCAGGCCACACGTCATGTTGATGTTGCAGAATGTGCTAGAGGGATTAGATCAGATCTGAGCAAACGCAATGTAAAGGTATGTGCCCCCCGAAGCCCCCCCTTCCAGCGCTGCTGCCCCCCCTGAGCTGTCGACCCAAAAATAGACGGTGTTGTGACCGGCAGTAAGTGGGTCAGAGGGGTTTGGAAAATAGAAAAATGATCAGAAGTATTTGAAATGAGAAATGTGATGAGTTCATTTTTAGCTTTTATACAAGGTTTAGTTATTATTCTGTTTGGGGTGAGTCCTCCTCACCAGTTTGTTCATATTTGTCACGTGTGCTGTTCTGGGACAACTGAAACTTTGCTCTCAGCTGGGATTCAGATTTCATGACAGCACTTTCTTAAAGGTCCAGTCAATATTCTAACATCTTTTTTAGTTTTTCTAAAGTAGAAACACTAATGTTATGTTGTTTTTCTATTTAATCTCTATAGCCAACATGAATTATAACTGTTAGTTTAGACCTGAAATGCTCCTAAAGCAGGAGGCCTTTTCTCTAAAGAGAAAATTATTTTGAGTTTGACCTATTTGAAGTTTTTACCAATTCATTCAGTGTGAGAATTTCATGGGTCATTAACTCCATTTTTGTCAGTGAAGGGAAAAAACGGGGAGGATGGAAAGTTTTGATAATCCAACTTCAGCAGAGTTTACCGTTTTCCTTTTTCATCCCATAATTACATCCTCTGTGTCACTCAGCCATCACTTGTAAAGGCTCTGCCCCCAACATCCTGACTAGTTAACTATTTAACCAGCGTGGTGTATAAAAACACATACAGCCGTAGTTTAAACAGTACTTTGGGGGGCATCTAGTTCAAGACATTTTAAAACAAATCTGTGCTCAAATGGACTCCAGACAGAGGTTGGGGAAATACAGGGTAGAGAGGGAAATCCTAGATGAGCAGAGATTAGAAGAACTGACACAGAGGAAAACAGACATCCACCTACCTCTTTCTGATCGTTTGAAAGACTCTTTAAGGTAAACTGCTCAATACAATCAACTATAAATATACGCATTGTTTATTTTACAATATCGGCAGGTGAAATGACCTTAACATTTGTACTTTTACAGATGTAGAGTTACTAAACTGAAGCGAAGCGTGCTGAGCAGCTTTCCTGTATTATACTGGCTGCCCAAGTACTCAATCTGGGACTATGGCATGCCCGACCTTGTCTCTGGGATCAGTGTGGGCATCATGCACCTGCCACAAGGTATGACAACAATCCAAGCTGAACACAGTCACATCTGCCTGGACTGAACTCTGTTTTGACCTCATAAATACACTTTAGTACCTTGGACATTATTGGTCATTTTATTACTGAACATAAACGTGTACCGGTACTTGATTTTTAAAAATCTTTCTTATGCTGATATTATAAGAGTACAACCTACAATATATATTTTTGTAAACTGTAGTAATAAAACTTTTCTTTCACAGGCATGGCTTATGCTTTGCTGGCTTCTGTACCTCCTGTATTTGGGCTTTACACATCTCTCTATCCTGCATTAATCTACTTCTTTTTTGGAACATCGCGCCATATTTCCATTGGTAAGATAGCATCGAAACATGTGTAATCACCAAAGTGTTGGACTTGTTGTTTTATTCTTTGTAAATACCACGGTTTTAGGTACATTTACCATCCTCAGCATCATGGTAGGTAGTGTGACTGAGACACTTGCTCCGGATGAGAACTTCATGAAAAGTAACGGGACCAACTTTACTGCAGAGGTGGACATAAGTGCCCGGGACTCATACAGAGTGCAGGTGGCAGCTGCTACCACTGTCCTAGGAGGACTTATTCAGGTTTGCAACACAGAAGAGTTCTCAAAATCATTTTCCTAAACAATAAAAAATATATACTGTATATTTTGTTCTTATATCTATTAAATGATATAACTGTGTTTACAGGTGTTTTTAGGTGTTGTGAAGTTTGGATTTGTGGGAATGTACCTGTCTGAGCCTCTGGTGCGGGCTTATACAACCGCTGCAGCAGCACATGCTGTGGTGGCACAGCTGAAGCACATTTTTGGAGTTTCACCCACAAGGTTTAATGGCCCACTATCACAGGTTTATGTGAGTTTCATCGAGTATTCCATCTCCATTTTCTTTTAATCAATTTAATCTGTGACAGCAAAGAAATTATATGCACAGTTTGACAGTTTCAGACCTAAATGTTTCCCATGATTTCTTTAAAATGCCTCATGAATCCTGTCTCATTTCTTTACATGCATTACGACTCTTGTCACTTATACTTTTCTGAACCCCTTAAACGTATTTCAAAATAGTTTCATTTAGTATTTATACCTTCACACAGGCTACAAGAAATCTATGCTAAAACACTTAAAAAAAATGAAAGCAACAAAAATATAATTTTGCATTTCACCAAGAGTACAAGGTAAGTACATATACAGTTGTGCCTCGTTTATCACGGGGGATTCGTACCCTGAAGCCCTGCGATAAGTGAAAAACCTCGAAGTAGGAACAAGTAGGTACAAGAAGTCAGAGAATCAGAGTCAGAGTTTTTTTATTTGTCATTTGCATCACATGTGGTGGAACGAAATTATGTACACAGGGTCCCAGTTACATCCAACAATAAAATGTAAAAGATAAACAGTGATAAGATCTAAGATATGAACTAAGAAAAACGTTAACTAAAATATGCTAAACACTAATAGTGTAAAAACAGTACGCTGAACAGCAGCACGAACATGAGTCTGTTTGAGTAGATGTGTATGAATGAACACAGTAACATGAAACAGATCAGCAGCAACATGATGTGAAATATTCATGAGTCTAACAGCCTCAGGGTAGAAGCTGATCCTCAGTCTAGTGGTTCTGCACTTAATGCTCCTTAACCTCCTTACTAATCGGAGCGGGCCTAAAAGTGGTGTGTGCTGGGTGAGTGGGGTCCTTCATGATGCAGGCGCCCCTCTTCCTGCATCTGGAGGTATAAATGTCTGTGATGGGGGGGAGGCTGACTCCAACATCTTCTGTGCAGCCTTCACCACTCTCTGCAAAGCTTTTCTTTCTGCAGCTGTGCAGCCTCCATGCCACATGTTGATACTAGAGCACAGGATGCTCTCCACTGCACACCTAGGAGGTGAGGGCTGAGCTTCCCAGACCAGCTCGCCATCAGCCGCCTAAGGAAGTAGTCTTTGATGAATAGTAGTAGTAGTAAGTAGTAGTTTCTAAACTCTAAACGCTCTAAAAGAGCACAGAATGTCATGATTTCAGCTCTGTCTCCTGCTGCACTCTGCCACCTGCCAGTGCTCTTGGCCACGCCCACTTTGCTGCAGAGCGGAAATCATG
This sequence comes from Simpsonichthys santanae, assembly GCA_031762415.1. Taxonomy (NCBI): domain Eukaryota; kingdom Metazoa; phylum Chordata; class Actinopteri; order Cyprinodontiformes; family Rivulidae; genus Simpsonichthys; species Simpsonichthys santanae. The sequence goes on from JARVLU010001354.1 coordinate 25,470,779, forward strand.
AGATGCTGCATGAAGAAGCTTCTGCAGCTATGGACTGCACAAAGGTGCAGCAGGTGCTAAATAATTTAAAATAATTTATTTTAAATAAAATTTCCATGGCTATTGTGTGGCTCATCCATCAATCAGCCAATTGTGTGTCATGTCCAATGTTACTTAAAAAAAAACATGATAGAGCGAGTCTGCGAAAAACAAACCGCAAAGTAGCGAGGGACTATTGTGTTAGCAGACAGTCCAAAATGTGTTTAAAATCACGACTAACAAAACTGGACAGTGCAGGATTCATTTATAGAGGAACCCCTTCTTTATATTTTTTTTTTTATTTTTATTTTCAGACTCTGGTGGACATCTGCTCCTTGCTGCCGCAGACACACATCCCCACATTAGTGGTCAGTGCTGTGACCATTGTGCTTCTAATCGCAGCCAAAGAGCTCAACTCGTTCCTCAGTGCGAAGATGCCGGTTCCCATCCCAGTGGAGCTCATCACAGTCAGTTGACACAAGGACACACTCCCTGGCTTCATGCTGTTTTACCACCTCTGTGTTCTGTGTTGGAGCTGATGATGCAGCACTAGGAAAAAAAAAGTACAGACACAGTGGAAATATTCAGCTGAATCAGCATTAATGCAAGGGCCTCAGTAGTTGTGCACTTCACAGCAAAAAATGTTCAATTCATGGCTAATAATTAGGTTCACACCTAGAGTATGATTGACTATGTCTTAATGACTGAGCTGTGTAGTAAAATATAGCTGTTTAGCTTTACAATTCTGTTGTTTTAGATTGTGGCAGGGACCCTGATATCATCCTACGCCCACTTGAATACCAACTACACTGTTTCTGTTGTTGGAGAGATCCCAAGTGGGTGAGTGTTTGGATTTATATTACACTTCTATCCTTATTGGGATGTTTCCAGCTTCTTTTGAATTGACTGGTTTCATGTTTCCTTTTACCTGTTCACCAGTTTAAGTTCTCCCAGTGTGCCAGATGTGAGGATTTTTGGTGAGGTCATTGGTGATGCTTTTGCACTGGCTATAGTTGGATATGCTATATCCATTTCTCTTGGAAAAACCTTTGCACTGAAGCATGGATACAAGGTGGACAGTAACCAGGTGAATACTCATAATTTGGCTTAAGACTTTTGTTTCTGCTCTAAACACGCAGCAATTTTAATTTTGTTGTCATCGATTTTTAAGTTTGCCCATTCTTGTGTCTTTAACCCCGTTTTGCTGCAGGAGCTTGTGGCGCTTGGTCTCAGTAATGCAGTGGGAGGCTTCTTCCAGTGTTTTTCTGTCTGCTCCTCCATGTCTCGAAGTCTCATTCAAGAAACCACCGGAGGTAAAACTCAAGTGAGTGAAGGATATAAAATACAACATTTCCACATTTAGGAATAAAATGAGCAACATGTCACAAACCAGAATTACTGCAGGGAACCAAAACAAAATGTATTGACTTCAAAATCCTTAAAGTTTTAACTTAAATGTCCAAAGACAACATGAGATATTAAATTGCAGTGGTTCCCAACCCTGGTCCTTGAGGAACACCATCCTATATGCTTTACTTGTTTTCCTGCTCCAACACACCTGGTTCAGTGATTTAATTACTTCCTCATTCTGCAGGAGCCTGTAAATCACCCATCTATTAAAATCAGGTGTGTTGGACTAGAGAAGCAACTAAAACATGCAGGATGGTGTTCCTCAAGGACCAGGGTTGGGAACCCCTGAGAGCATCCTCTGACATGGGGGCACAACTGGATCCCAGAACTAATTGACCATAAGATTTAAGTAGCACATTTAACAGTTTATATTCACAGTTTAAAACCCAGCACGTTTGGGTGTTACAACAAATTAGTGCACGCTACATGCTACTGTGAAGAAGCCATGAAGGCACCAAGAATGCCAACATGTTCAGATGCTGAAGCAGCCATTGTTGACATCCAGATGTGCCTTTAAAGGAAGGGCTTGCTTCTTTCCATAAGACAAAGACCAACCACATTTTCCATGTACTACAAAGAACTTGGGTCCTAAAGTCCAGATTTTTCACCCTCTGAACATTTCTCACATTATAAAATAAAACTGGTGCAAATTCATGAACAGTGGAATTCTACATTCAGCAGGAATGTGAAATTACTTCATTTTTATTTATTAAAAAAGTAAATAAAGTTCATTATTTGGCACATTTGCACTATTTTCTGTTAGATCATGTTATAAAGATAAATATTTTTTTTTTTTTTTTACTGTATAACAAACAATTTTATGCAGTTTACAACAGATATGTTGACGCTATCAATGACTGAGCTAAGTTACAAATGAAATTCAACTTTATGGCTATTATGAAAAATAGTTTCAGAAAACAAAAACTAAACATTTATTCAAATAGCCACTGATAAGAACCAGTTAGACATGTCTGGGTTAAAACAGCCCAATGTGTCGACATGCATGTATCATACAACCCCTGCTGTTTATTTTGCAGATGGCTGGAGTTGCCTCGGCTCTAATTGTGTTGGTGACCATTCTGAAACTTGGACCACTCTTCCAGGAACTGCCGAAGGTTGGGTTACCTCTCTAAAGTGAAGTTTATACCCAGGATGCAGATTGTAAAGATTTTGTATTGTGCATTTGCAGAGTCTTGTCTGACTGATCATGTCATTTTAGGCTATGCTTGCATCAATTGTGCTTGTTAATCTGAAGGGAATGATCAAGCAGTACTCTGACATTGTTACACTGTGGAGGCGCAGCAAGGCCGATCTGGTGAGAGATGGTCAACATAAATAATTAAATTACCGTACTTTAAACTGCATCATTTTAAAGTAACTTCTAATGCATCAAATTTGATGGGATTGTTGTTACTGTCATATTTAATAAAGATGCTGTCCTGCTGTTCTCAGGTGGTTTGGTTGGTCACTTGGGTGTCAACGATACTTCTCAATCTGGATCTGGGTCTGGCTGCCTCCATCATGTTTGCTGTGTTCATGGTTATCTTTAGGACTCAGATGTACGATTTTTCTGCAGCTCTTCACAGTGGAGTTCTCATTGCAGGACCTGCACCCACAGACTGTTAGAGAAATTCAACATGTATGCTTTGTTATTCATGTTTTAGGCCAACATACTCAGTTCTGGGAAATGTTCCAGGGACAGAACTCTATGTGGATATAGAAACACATGGGGAGGTAGGTCAGCATGAATAAAAGAGGTTATTTTTTCTGCTATGACCACAAAAGTTGAAGGATGTTTTTATTTATTTATTTTTTTCTTTGACAGGCAAAAGAGATCCCAGGTGTTACCATTTTCCGTTCCTCTGCTACAGTGTATTTTGCCAATGCTGAGCTCTACCTCGATGCCCTGAAAGAAAAGGTTTGTTCACTTTTCATGTAGCTGAACCTTAGAGGACCAGCTGCATTTTATTGTTAATGTTAAATAATCTGATTGATAAAGATTTTTTTCAAGAAAATGTTACAGTATAGCATGTACGTTTATGTGTACGTGCTGTTGTTTTTTTATTTTTTTTTATTTTTTTATTTACCCAATTAGTTATAAATCTTTTTGCCTATATTGCTTTTATTTGTTGAATTTTAGTACTAAGTGTTAAAGAATTTAGCATTGCAGAGTTATTTATTTATTTATTTTTTTACGAGAACAGTAAAGTTTTGGAGATTAGTGATGTTCAGCAACTCTTGAAACACATTATTTCTACATTACTGCCAACAATAAATAACATGGAAGACCAAAACTGAACACTGATTATTTGGTTTGCAGCTTTTTCTCCAAGTATCTGTATTTTCATTTTGTAGTTTGACCACAGGACAATCTGTATTGAGCCAGATATCAGGCACAGCCTCATATGCTGCGTCTTTAATTAATCCATATGATTAATTATTACCAGTAATAGAATTTAGAGGCAGTTCAAATAAACCATAGAGGGAAACGTGTCATTTTCAATTGTCAATGACCAATTAGATGTTCAAATTTATGACTAGGAAATAACAAAAAAATTAAGATAAATCCAAACTAAAGTCACATTTTTTTGTAGGAAAAGGAAATGTTAGAAATCTAATCAGGCTGACATTTGGACTTCTGTAATAAGAGGTACAGAAAAATACATTGTGATTGGTTTAGCTGAAGTTGGGTGGAGATAAAGAATGTTACGTTTTATTTTTAGTCTTACATGGAGGTGTCATCTTTGAGCAGAAAACTGTTCCTTGTTACTTTTGGTTGTTTGTTTGATTCTTATGTTTTGTCTTTCTTTATTAATTTGTTCTACTTGTTTTCAGAGTGGACTTGACATCAGTAAAATGATTATTTATAAGAGAAGACAGGAGGCCAAACAGAGAAGGAGAGAGAGGAGGGCTGAGAGACGGGCCAAGAGGCAGGCTAAGAGAGAGGTGTGAAATGTTCAGTAACACTGGATGTCTTATTAATTCAATACTATTCAATAATTGATGCTCAACTGTAACTCTGTTTGGCATAAGCAGCCATTTTGTTCATATGACAAATGCTAAAACAGGTGCCAACATTCTTTACATATGGCAATAATAAAGAGTTAACCATTATTTACCTCAAAAACATCTTTCAAACAAACTCCTTCCCCACATTTATTTCAGAGACGGGCTCAAAGAGCAGCTAAGAAGCATTCTGGACCCCCGGAGCTTTCTGTGGAGGAAGGGGCTGGCTGCTGGAAGGACACATGCATAGATGAGGCAGAGCTGGAGGATCCAGGCTGGACTGAGAGGGAGAACGGGACAGTGTTTGTGATCCCAACCACTCCCAGAACCCCTGATGGTCAGTCCAGATGGGAGTACCTTAAAGGAGGGGACCCAGACTGCACCAGTTTGGACTGGATGACAGAGGATCAGGATGGGGACACCACAACTCTGGGCTCCAGCACTGAGGTCACTCTGAGTCGGGACCTGGAGAGAGTCTCTCTTGGGTCTTTGGGCAAGTGGACCTGGGACGTTCACTCCATTATCCTCGACCTTTCCACAACTAACTTCATTGACATTGTGGCTATAAAGACGATGAAAAATGTGAGTAAAATGACAAATGTGGCATGAAGTAGCAGAAAACACCTCAAATGCACTGACAGTTTATCTTATTTTGATATATAATAAAATCATTTTACTTTGAAATCAATTAATTGAAGTACATTATACAGTATTAAAGAATAAACATATTATTATACAATAGTTTACAAGCAATAGCAACATAGACGATTTGGGAGATTTCACAAAATATTTTTCTTGTATTTTCCGAAACAAATATTTTGCTTGTTGGCCTCAGCTTATTTTGATTTTTGTGAAATAACAAAAAAGCTTATAAAATGATAAAAAGAAAAGCAGGATTTTTTTCAAAAGAGGGAATAGTGTGCAGCTTCTCAATGGTGAAACGTCTTTTCAGAGCCACCAATATTTTTAAGGCAGTGTCTGAGGACAAAAGGTGTGTTTTGTTTTAAATAGATGTTAGCTCTTCTGTAAGCGTACTGGTTTGAGTGGATCAAAACACTTGTGGCAACGCCCTATAGTCAGAATCACATCAATATCCATTACTTTTGTTGAGCCATTTAATAATTATACTTCCAGACAGTTAAAATAATCCTGATGATTTACTAGTGAAGTCTCCAACAGGGGGAAAATACAATTATTTTAAAGGCTGTATGAAGTGAAGTATTCAGTCTCTGTTCTATCACCAGATTTTTAAGGACTTCAGTGAAATTGATGTTGATATTTACATCGCTGGCTGTCAAGGTGAGCAAAAAATATCCTCCGGGCTGTGGTGTTAAAAAATTCCTTTTCTTGGTAAGTTGCTCATGGACTCTTCATCTCCACAGCTTCTGTGGTGGAACAATTAGAGCACGGTGACTTCTTCTCAGAAACAGTAACAAAACAACAGCTTTTTGCTTCTGTTCATGACGCCGTGCTCTTCTGTCTCAACCACCGTGGAGCCACTTCAATCCCCAGATACGACCCGACGCTGGTGAGTTTATCAAGCTGCTGTTCTGGTTTCATTTAAAATACAGAAGGCAAGCAATTATTAACAAACACAAAACACTCTCTGGTCCATGGGAACATAATATTTTGCAGTTATTGGCAATATTAAAGTTGATTATTATCAGGAGCAAATGATCTAACACTTTAAAATAAAAAATCCTGTATTTATTATGCTTATTATATCCTGATGCATGCTCAATAATCCAGGTAGAAAAATCTAAAAAAGTTAAATAAGTGTTTGTATGCTTATCTTTTTTGTTTGTTTGTTTTTTTACAGGACCTACACAACAACACAAAGTTTTAGAGCCTTCAATCAAATCAAGGGACTCATCACATGCTGATTTATTTAAGTTAAACAGAAAATAAATACTGATATGCTTGTGTATACTTTTCTCTCATTGTTTGATTGTTACCTTGAAGTGATATTTATACATTGTTTTGTTTAAAACAAACAAAAAAAAAAGACAAATGCATTAAAAAAAACATTTGCTAAATTTAATTTTATTTGGTGAACAATTGTGCATTTTAAAGAATTAGTTGATAAATCAATCAATAAAATGATCTGGACGTCTTGTGCATTTTAATTTATTGTGCATTCATACAACAGCAGAAGTAAACAGAAGGAGCAAAGACAAGAAGACATCATGCATCACACTCTAAGTGTGTGAGCTTCTTTTGGTAATGGCAGCCATTGCAATATTCTAGTGCAAATGTTTTGTCACAGCAAAATGTGATGAGATAAAGTGTTACGACCCAGCTCAACATAAACCAGATCCTATTGTAATGTAGGCGTGTCATGTTACACCAAAACATAAAGCATGCAGAGAAGTGTGTTAGATTCTGTGTGGGCCATTTAGGGAAATCTAGTGGCAGAAAGTTATTGTGAGTATAACTGGAGTCAGTAGTTTGTTATCTTAGAATGATATGTTTATATCAAAATATATTTCTAAAGAACTTTATGCATTTTTGCAGCTACCTTATTTATCCTAAACGTTTGGAAAATATTGAGATGGGAATATTAGGCTGCTTGCAATGTCAAATTCTGCCACTAGATGTCACTAAAATCACACATACAGTTTGAAATTATACCTCCTCCTGAGCTCTAGTGCAAAACCCCTAACATGGGAAACAATGATAAAACAGTTTGTTTAAAAAAAGTTTTTAAAAACATCAATTTATTGATTCATAAATCCATTGTGACCTCATTCCCTGAAATCTTGTATCTACAAACCAGCCACAGAGGATGATATTGAAAATGTTGTGCAGAGGACTGAGGAAGACTAGGAAGAATTTTTATTTGATTTGTGTAGCTATTTAGTGTTTGAGCTACAAATCCTGGTGGGTGCTGTGACTGTGTGTGTGTGGGGTTTGAGCAGAATCTTCATCATTTTCATCTTCAGGCAGCTGTGACACCAGCTGCTGGTAGCGAGCCTGCCTCTGGTAATCCGGATCAACGTTGATCCATTTATTGGCAATCCACTTTGTGCCACGGGTGACCACACAGCCACCGTGCAGCGCATACTCATCCTGCTCTCCCACCCAACCTAAAGACAAAAATGAAACACAAAAAAAATGTTTAACTTCCATTTTCAGCTCATATTTTTTAAGATTACTTTGATGGAGCAAGTTAATCAAATAAAAGATGAGACGCCAAAAACAATATTCATTTAAATGGTCGGGTACAAGACAAAACAAATACAGAAACGCGATAAGAAATTAAAAAAAGAAAATCTGTTCTGTAGGTTAGAAAGTTATTTTAAAATGAAATGGAGATGTTTTCAACAGAGCAGAGCTTCATGATTTACATATCCTCCGTACACTCAATGGCAAATCCAAACAGCCAAATTCTTGGTCATTCCGTGGGCCTTCTCCAAGGTTGATTCAGTCATGCCAGCAAGTTCTAGCATCTGAGTCTGAGTGCTCGAAGCAAGGTATAATCCTTCATACTGTATAAGGCAGGTAGCCTTACCATTGCCAAAACTGCTGCTGACATTTTCCTAATTTGTCTATATCCCACGTACCCACCAATTCCAAAAAGCAGAAACCCTGTTATCATAAATCCAATTATGTACACGTCTTCAACGTCCTCAACAGACAATACAGACAGGCACATCATCTTCCATACAACCCAGGAATCCATGACATATCCAGCTGTGTGTGTCCCTTCAGGGCATGTGGGTTCTCCTGCACCCTGTCTTCTCAAAAATGTTATCAATTGCATTGAGAGACCAGCTGACCAGATCCATAATAATTTACAATTTGGAAGATGTGTAAAGAGAGGTTCTGAGATTTGCAGGACAAGAACAAAAGCAGGAGTGGGGGCAGGAGAGGGAAAGGGAGCGTCCGTCTTTGTCGAGAGCAAATCAGAAAAAAAAAATTAATTATGATTATCCTACCTTTCCCATCAGAGAGGTAGTTGTACCAGAAAACGGCGGTCCCTTTGGTCGGCTTCACTCTCAGGTTACTCTTGTCACAGTTTCTTCTGGTGTCCAAAAGATCCACATCGTTCTGTATAAGACACTAAAACACACACTCAGACTATGACGCGGCTCCCTTGACGTCAGACACATTGACTCACCAACAGACAAGTGAGTTCACACAGATGTGAAAAACATGCACGCTGTGTCCACAATACTCCTCTGTGAACATTTACGCACCACTTCCTCATAGGTCCTGTTGTCTGCCACAGGGAATGCGGTCTCCCCGCCCCCATCAACAGAGTTCAGGTAGAAGAGAACTGTGATGTACCTAAGTGTGCAACATAGGTTTAAATTGACACACACATGTATGGTGCAAAGACACACACATGTATACAAACACTTGGCAAAATGAGTGGCGAGCGCAGAAATCGTTCCGTGCACAGATCCGCGATATGGCGTCAGACAGATGAATCCACATCAAAACATGCACAGACATGTTTATATATTTATATTCAAG
>JARVLU010001354.1:25506060-25519369 GCA_031762415.1 Simpsonichthys santanae
GATATTTTCCGGATACACATCTGTGATAGATCCTAGTATAGAATATTTTAAGCATACCCATACTTGAGAGATCCTAGGATTGGATATTTTTTGGATACCCATATGAGAAAGAACCTACTATTGGATATTTTCCTGATACACATCTGTGATAGATCCTAGTATTGGATATTTTCTGGATACCCATACTTAATAAACTTGTTTCTGTTTGTCAGTGATTTGAGACTAGGATGGACCTTCCAACAGGACAGTGACTCAAAGAAACACTGTGTGAATGTATTGGAATGGCCAAAGCCCAGACCTTAATCCAATTGAGAATCTGTGATCAGACATGAAGATTGCTGTTCACCAGCGGAAACCATCTAACTTGAATGAGCTGGAGCAGTATTGCCTTGAGGAATGGACGAAAATCCCAGTGGCAAAATGTAATGACTCAAAGCGACTTATCCTAAGAGACTTGCAACTGTAAGTGTCAGAAAAGGTGGCTCTACAAAGTACTGACTGACATGATCTGCTTGTTAAGGAGTTGAACCCTCATGCAGGAAGGCAACGGAGACTCAGAGTAAAATAAGTCATTATAATTTATTTTAAATAGACAAAACAAAAATGCTGATGGGGCAGCAAAGCTTGCTTACAAGGAGGTGAGGACACGTATAGCAGGCACTGACTATGAAACTATGGAAGGATATGCCCGGACACCAGAGGAGTGAAAAGACACAGACTAAATACAGAACACTAATGAGACTGAATGGGAAACACCTGGGGTGACTGGGATTCAGGACAGGTGTGCACAGGAGCAGAAACACGAGGAAGAGAAAAGCACAGGGAGGTGCCGAAAACACAAAAAACTCACTGACTTTAGGAGGGGTGAATAGTTATGTACCCTGAAGTTTTCTGTTATTTTGTCCTGTTGTTTGCCTAACAATAAATATAAAATCAAATGTTCAAAGTTGTAAGCATGTTCTGTAAATGAAATGATGCAAACCCTCAAATGATCCATTTAATTCCAGGTTGTGAGGTAGCAAAACACAAAATGCTAAGTGGGGTGAATATTTTCACAAGGCACTGTAGATGAAATTAGGAGTGGGGAAGTATGTGGACATCTAATTGCATTCAGTAGAATACATGCTTAATTATAATGACTAGAAATTACATTTGTTGATAGCTATTAATTATTAATGACTGCATGGCTTTAATGGTTTTAGTGAAATTAACAATGTAAAAGATGAGCAAATATTTTAGATAAACCCTCTAAAGTTTGACCAGATTGATGACAGTGACTCCTCAGTGACCCTGCTGTGCTGCAAAGCCTCAGAGAGTGATGTGCGGCATAGATACATTTATGAAAATAAAAATAGAATCCTCCATTTTAGCCACAAACCACAGCAGAACCCCTGCCATCGAGCATCAAAGTTCTTGACTGCAAGGCTTCCGTCTCACCACAGAATCTTCAGAAATTAGTTTAATACCAGACTTTTTGGTTTGTTTGTTTGCACAAATGTTCACAATATGACCCGTCCTGCAACTTACAAGACCTAAAGTATCCAAAGTCTTTTTTTTAAACCACTCAGGGCTGTCGCAAATGAACCAGGAGCACATCTGCGCCATAGAGGGCAAATTACTTGAATGTTTGCACACATCATTAAATAATAATATGTTGTGTATTTTCATCATTGTATGTTCCCAAACTATGGCAAAATTGGTTCTCTGCATTTAACCCATCCACCACCAGGTAGAGCAGTGGGCAGCTATTGAAAACACCTGGGGTGCATAGGGTGTGCTGCTCAGAGACACCATGAGATGTGCAATGACTGGGGATTGAACCTGGGACTTTTGAGTCCCCAGTCAGCTGCCCTGCCTCTACCCCATGTCAGCCCCAGTAGCTGATTATTGTGTTCTGATTAGCCAAATCATTATGCCCAGTTAAATCTATTAGGCATGTGATAGCTTTTTTTTAATGTCGCAGCCCTACTTTAACCCTCTGATGAGACCTTTGGTTTTTAGCACCAAAACATAAAGAATGATTTGTCTAAGTTTTTAATTGTAACGCAAAGGCAGCCATGAATCAGACTTATTAGTGCAGGTGTCACATGGATAATGGCTGTAACACATAGGAAATGTATTTTCAACCATTTGGCCTTGATGATTTTGGTTCTTGACAAAATCATGTATGTCTGCAGACCTGTGCCACTTAGGGTAGTTAAAAATGTAGACTATAAGGTCCGTCTTAGATTTTCTAAACTTTGCATCAGTGTTATGCAGTAGTTTAATTAGTATCTTCTATGAGTTTTTGTGGTGATTTTTTTTTTTTTTAACATCTTGACATTTAATTATTTCATGTCATGTCATTTTCTTCTGTCAACAGACCTATTCAGGGTTGTTCTGCATCATTGTGTGAACCCATTAGATGGCTTCCAGTGCATATGCACTTTTTGTTAATGGATACAGTGAAAAGAGGAGATTTGAGGCTCCTCCCCAACATCATCTCCTTCTCTGGTTTCTCCTAACCACTCATCCTCTAAGGTATCAATCAGTTTATGAGTTACGATATACCCCGACCAACAACTGTACAAATGGGTTTATTCTTATAAATAAATAATTATTTGAATACATTTTACGATGTTGGTGGTAAATCTAGAGACAAATGAGCTGATGTTAAAAATGGGTTGTTTATGTTCCTTTCTAAAGCGTACTTCAGTAGATAAAATCAAAATTGAGCAACAAAATAATGTGCACAGCACAAAATGCAGTTTGGCAAGCCACACACATGAACATGGGCTGTGATTTCAAAACATTGCCACACAAAACGTGGCTACATAACTTACTGGTTGTTTGGTTGTAAACAGAATTCATTGAGTGCAAGAGAAAACCGGACTATTTTCTTACATTTTTGGGATTACCAACTAGTTTCCATCAAAGCAGCCCAGTGAGATACTCACACTTTACAGCTCAGAAGGAATCAATGCATGTTGTGTTCATCATTAGGGAAACTTAGAAAAGCTGATAATTATCTTGAAACCGCTACAACCTTTCTGTTGTCCAACTGCCAATGATTTCCAAAATACCAGGTCAGTCCTTACAAACAAACAAAAACAAAACAAACAAACAAAAAAATTAGAAGTATTGAAGCATGATTGCTGAGGGCAAGTTCACTGTCAGGATTTTTTCTTTTTTTTTCCATTTAACCTTTATTTATTCAGGTTAGTCTCATTGAGCCACGAGAACTCATTTTCAAGAGAGACCTGTTAGGACCTGTTAGGATTCCTCAGATAAACCACAAATAATGTCAGACTTCATTACAATAATGAAATTAAAACAGACAGATGGTTAATTTGTTTGTATTATATTTATTCTCAGGTGTAGAAATAAGGTAGACCAGGTGGAAATTATTTTTATTAGTCAGAATCTGTTTTTTTTTTTTTTTTTTGTTAGTTTTGTTGATAATCTTTTGTAGCCATGTTTACATGGACACAAGTACTGTAATCGGATTAAATGGTTATTCAAAATAAAACTGTGTCATGTAAACGCCCCATTCGGATTATTCTGAGCTAATTCAGCTCGATCCGAATTAATTTGTAATCCGAATGAGATGGGTGGCTTATGCCAATTCATAATCCGAACGGTGTCTTTTGGAAGTTTACCACTCTATGCATGTCAGTACTTCTATTCTGAATAAAACCCCTCTGCATGTAAATGCTCATCATGATCAGATTGTGCAAATGTAAACAATACATTCGGATTATTCAATCTGAATACATTTCAATCTGATCAAAGAATTTTGCACATGTAAACATAGTGTTTTTTCACGATAATGTTAATTTCCTTTTGGTTATTTCAGACATTACCTCTCAGTTAGTTCCTGTCTCTTCAGCCAGTCCTGCCACGCCCACTCCCACCTGCACCCTGTTTCCTTTAGCGCAGCTGCAGCCACTCTTCCCATCAGCCCCAGCACAAATGTCCTGCCAGTTTTACCTCACACACCAGCTGAGCATTAAAAATCTTTACCCTGTTCAGGCATTTTTGTGTTTCTTATGAGTTTCCCCAAGTTTTGTAACTTAGCTGCCACTTTAGCTGTTGTTTTTGTTCATAATAAATTAAGTTTAATTTTCTGAGCTCCTTATGTCAAGTCAACATTACTGGGTCCAAACCTCCTAAAACTGTGACATAAACAGATAAAGAAAATACATAAATAAAAAAAAGAAAAAAATAGAAACAGACCTAGTCTTTAAACAACTCATATAGCAGTAGATATGGTTTAGAATAATATAAATAAAATGACTTTATTATACATACAGTACAATAAAAAATGAGAATTCATATTTTAAAGTAAAAAACATCCATCCATCCATCCATCCATCCATCCATCCATCCATCCATCCATCCATCCATTCATTCATTCATTCATTCATTCATTACCTTTAACTGCTTCTTCCTTTCCATGTTGCTCTGTTTACAAATTAGATTTTATTTTATTTCTATATCTTAACTGTTTTATAATGACTCTACCTACAGACTGACATGATGGCCGATGAAGCTGAAGAAGAAGCAAGACACCAGTTTTTTTTTTGTTTGTTTGTTTGTTTTTTCTTTTGTGGATAAAGAAGAACCTGTAGGATGAAAATGAGAGTCAAGGAGCAGCTCCAGAAATTTAAAATCACAGTATGTGTTTTCTGTGCTTTGTTTGATATTTTTATTTGAGTATTTTTAATTCTGGACTGACTAAACAATTTCATTGTGAAGAAGTTTATCAGGTGTAGTGAAACAAAACAATTATTCACTTGTTTTTATTGCATGTATGCACATTTTATCTAACAAGCGGTTGACAAATATTAGCTTTTATGGGGAAATGGGGCTAAACATCTGGACAAAAATCACATGTAGAACACATTTTAAGCCCCTAGAGGGCATGAAGCACCATCATTTGTCTGAGGCTCCATCATGCAGGATGAAAATAAACATTCAGACTGTAACTATTAATACATCTAGTTCAGATAATTGTCTCCGAAGGATCCACGTAGAACATTCTGACAGTAAAACAGCAGATTTATTTGCAGTCAAAACATTTCTTTTAGTATTTGCAACCATGTTTAGTTGCTGTAAGTCTTCTTGTTTGTCCTTTTGAGATTAACTTATTGAATTCAACCTGACGATTGAATGAAGTGTTAATTAAGTGTTCACTAAAGTGGTTTTGTAAAATGAAATATAAATACAGACTTTACTGTGTCCTGTTTTTAGACTGAGGAGGACAAGGCGGATGATGTCCAGCTTTGAAATCGGTGGGAGAAGCTTTCTGCAGCTCAAAGTGAAACCCTTGAGGGTCAGTCTTAAGACGCTGTGAGTGTGAAGTGTTCAACACGTGCAACATAAATAGGTGTCACCGCAGGAAACATGTGTTAATACCAGAGAGCTGACAGCAAGATGACAAATGATTTGGTTACTGAGTGGAGTGGGTCTCAGCTCCGCTTTAATGTCCTGATGCATGCTCAGTAATACAGGGAGAAAAATCTAACAAGGTTAAGTCAGGTCCTCTGAAGAATCCGTCCAGAGGACCTGACTTAACCTTGTTGGAACTCTGCTTTAACTGTGTTGTTACTTGAAGGAGCAGAGCAGCTCTCAACCTGCCCAGGAGCAGGAAGGTTGAGCATGAGGGGTTCAGGGGCAAACACAAAGAACTTATTTTGTTTTAATGATAACAATGTTTTTACTTTCTACTTACCGTAACATTTCCAATTGATATTTTGTCGACATCTTTAACCACCATTTATCTTTTGTTGACGCTGAAAGGAATTTGGCAACAGTATCCAATATTTACATGTAGTTACCATGATACAAAGTGATTCTCATAATATCCTGATGCATGCTCAATAATCCAGGTTGAAAAATCTAACAAAGATAAGTCAGGTCCTCTGTATGGATTCTTCTTGCTGAAATGTTTTGTCTTTTATCCAAAAGACTTCAGAGGTCAGTCTGAGGAACTGTAATAAACTCATCAGAAGCACCTTCACCTTCTCATAGTGGATCAACCAGTTTGCTAGAGACAGCCAGAACTAGTTATTCACATGTAAAAAGAGGACTAGCAGCCTAATGACGGACCGTTAGTGCCCTGATGGCCTCTGAAGTTTATTATTTAAAATTAAGCAATTATTAGTCAAAAACAGCCTAATTTAGATCGTTTTACTACGTCTTTAGTTTAGTCCTATTTGATCATATCTGCTTGTGTGCCCCTACAAAATCAGACACATGATTTTAATTATAATCATCCATCAGCTTAAAAAGCAGCAGAATAACACCTAACTATGTTTGTCTACAGCCTGTATTACATAGCTTAAAAAAAAAAAGAACAATCAAAGTCTCACGTGTTGTAGAAGTCCACTAGGTTACATTAACTGCAAATCTGTTCCGTGTGGTGATAATGTTTCTGACAGTCCAGCCACCTTACAGCTTTTATATGTGCTTGGAAGCACATGTTGCACCCTGTCAACTTCCTGGGATGAAAATAGATCCATTAGTGATCCAAGAAGCACCGAAACTTCTGTGGATGCTCTGACAGAAGCTTTGATGTTTAACCAAAGGTTAACAAATGACCTTCTATCCAGGTCTCCCAATAGTCTAGCTGTAGAGCAAAAATACATTAGTATTGCAATAAATAACAAAAACTAATCAAAGCTTGCACTTGGATCATCCTTTACACAAACAACCAACATGGGAATTTACCACATTTTCAAATGCTCAGAGGTCATTTTTAAATGTGAAGTTCAGAGGGGTTTAATGTAAGAGATATTACAAACTAAACTTAAAAGGATGATTAAGTTTCTTCATCACTTTTGTCACTGATTGGAAATTATAGAAAGTTTACAGGCTGAACAAATAGTTGTACTTTATGTTGAATTAGCAATATTTTACCCATTGTAACTTGTATCCACTATCTTTAACCTATTTTTGGATGTAACTGGGACCCTGGGTACACAATTTTGTTCCTCCTCATGTACCACATCTGATGCGAATGACAATAAACTTGACTTGAACTTGAACTTTGAACAAAAACATCTTTTTTATGAGGTACCGTTTGTAAAGTTATAAAGTCAAAAATTATTTTTGGTTTATTTAGCCTTTTATAAGAAAAAATAGTAGTTGTTTTTTAATTTTTTTTTTTCAGTCATATTTTCACCATGTCATTCATACATTTATAAATGTTATAATTCCAAACTAAATATTTAATTTACAAGCTAAATATTTACTTTACAAACTAAATACTTAACTTGCAAGCTAACTATTTAGTTAGCAAGCTAAATATTATTTAGTTCCAGACTAAAGATTTAGTTTACAAACTAAATGTTTATGTCCAAGCTAAATGTCAAACTAAAATTTGACTTGCAAGTTAAATAATTAGCAAATTAAATGTTTATTTTGGAAATTAAATATTTAGTTTGGAAAATAAATATTTAGGTCTGAGTTAAATATTTAGTTAGCAAATTAAATATTTACAGTATTTTGGAAATTCAATGTTTAGCTTTGAAAATAAATATTTAATTTGGACAATAAATATTTAGTTTGAAATTAAATGTTTAGTTTTGAATATACATGTTTAACTTGGAAACTAAATATTTAATTTACACCTAATTAGTTCAATAAAGCTGTCAATTGTAAATTAAACATTGGCCTTGCACGTAAACATTTAGTTTGTAAACTAAATATTTAGCATATAGTTAAATACTCAGCTTGCTAACTAAATATTTAACTTGCAAGTTAAGTATTTAGTTTGCAAACTAAATATTTAGCTTGTAAATTAAATATTTAGTTCGGAACTATGACATTTATAAATTTATGAATGGCAAGGTGAAAAAATAAAACTTTTTTTTTTAAATTTTTTTAATTTATTTATTTATTTTATGAAAGGTAAACCAAAAATATTGCTGTTCGTTTTTGACTGTGTAACTTTACAATCAGCACCCCATACTTTTTAAAGTGGATGAAGAAGTATTTGTCATAAAACACGTCAAAAATGTGTAAAATCTGCAATCTTACAGTGTGATAAAAATTAGAGCACAATGGACAACAGTGTCTGATCATGTATGACTGGTGACCCTTTTAACATCGAGGAGGCTGAGACCTCCATAGATGTAAATGTTTTGTATTAAAGGTCGTTCCACAAAAAGACTTGAGGCTCAAACAAATGGCTGAGAGCATTGCTGAGGAGACAGCTATATTTGTATTTCTTCCAAATAAGCACAGCTAAGGGCATAAGAGATCGAGTATCACATTTTTATTGAATATATAAACCTATTTTGTCATGTGTGAAGTCCTCAGAATTTAGCTACTAACGCCCTCGGGCCTTTTTTTTGCCATTTAAGTGTCACGTTACAGAAAGGAAAGAATGCAAACTACTACACATCGTATAACATGATCCCCTTCTTGTCTGGCACAGGGAACAAACGCTTGACTTAAGGGGAAGGTCAATCCTGCATGCCTGGCCTTGTCTTCAGTTCCTCTGTCAGAACACACAGCACAACAAGACCTTTTACAGAAAGAGGTTAAAAATACATCCGCACCCTCGAGACGACACAAGGGTCTTGAAGCACAAATGTAAATCACCTGTTCATCCCAGATTCCACATTTGACAATAGAGTTTACCACGCCACAAATAAACTCTCACTAACGTCAAAAATGTCCTTCCTGTCGGGCGCTGACATGTATAAGCAGCAGGGCGTGTGTCTAAAGATAAAGGCGTTTTGTGTTTAAACCTTGAACTTTTAGCAACATAGAGTGGAGGTCCCAGTGTCAAGGACAGAGCCTCCTTGGTGATTCTTTAAAGAGTTGCATTTGTAAACTGATCACGAGAAAATTAGAAGCAGCGAAAATGTAAATAAAAGACAAAGAATACTGTAACAGGGTGTTACTACTACAGTAATACTACGAGGTGCTGAATACTTATTTTAGTCTACTGTACTAAAAGGCTAGTTAGAATGATTGATTTTCAAACGATTGTTGCCTGTCACCATGAAAAGCACGTGCTCGTGTATGTTCAAGATTCTTTATTGTCATTCGCATCACATGTGGTACATGAGGTGGAACGAAATTGTGTCCTCAAGGTCCAAGTTTCACCCCAAAATAGCAAAATACAGTATAAAGTATAAAAAGTAGAAACAGTATAAGGATCTGAGATATACGCTAAACAATAGTAATGTAATATCATACGGTGTACATGAGTTTGTTGTGAGCAAATGAATGATTGTCTATACTGTATCAACTTAAAGGCAAGAAATCAGCAGCATGAATAATCAGCAGCACAGATAAAGTGACATATCACCAATCAAAGAGGCATTACAGGAATGTTTCTGGTTAGGGATTCACAGCGTAGAAGCTGTTCCTCAGTCTAGTGGTTCTACACTTAATGCTCCACAAGCTCCTGCCTGAGGGGAGCAGAGCAAAGCGTGTGTGTGCTGGGTGAGTGGGGTCCTTCATGATGCAGGTAGCTCTTTTCCTGCATCTGGAGGTGTAGATGTCTGTGATAGTGGGGAGACTGACTCCAACAGACTTCTGTGCAGCCTTCACCACTCTCTGTAATCTATGAACCAAGAAAAGCATTAACTGAAAACACACTAAGCACTAGTAGCATAGAAACATTACACCAAACAGCAGCACAAGTTTACACCTGTTCACACAGATCAGAACCTTCAGTTTGACTCTCACTTCCCACTGAAACACAAACTTTCTGTCATTAAAACTTTACACCATCTGGCTGAACATGTCCCCACAAAAACAGAAGGAACAGAACCACAACAAAGAAGCTCTCCAAACCTGTGGATATCTTAGACCTTTGTCAAGTCAGCAAACAAATCCAAAAAACTATTTATTTATTTATTTATTTATTTATTTATTTATTTTTCTTTTATGAAGTGGGTCCCGCTAGATGAATAGCCCTGATGTAATTGCTTTAATCTATAAAGTTCTATAAAGCTGTAACTCCACAAACTCCAGACATGTTTGAATTGATAAAGCCTCACGTATTCAGCTTCAGAATATAAGTCCTGTTGTTGTTGTTGTTGTTGTTGTTTTTTGTTTGTTTGTTTGTTTGTTTCTACCTTTTTTTGGATTAAACCCTACAGAAAAAGAAATTCTAGTAAGGCCTCATTTTTGCCACAGTTTATGACTGTCTCGTAACTGTTGCCTGATATTTATTTGTTTGTTTGTTTGTTTGTTTGTTTGTCAAAAATGCCCACGACAATGCATGGCAGTCCAACACAGTTGAAGGTAGAAATCAAGAACACATTTTGAAAAGTCTGACCCTGAAGTCCGGCTCTGCTCGCAGGTCTCCAGTTTGCGTCAGGCGAGGAAAGAGCGTGTCTGCCTGTCTCTCCTGCTCGGAGGTGAAACAATAAGGCTGAGACTTAAAAAAGGAACTCCATCTCGATATAGTCCTTCCTGCGACTGTTTTCTAGTCTTTCGGCAAAACTGGAACACAGAGGGTGTAGTCACTGATTTTTAAGGATAACTCCGGTTATCGTCAGCCTAGGCCGCATTGTCCTGCTGTTTTACATCATCAGCCATTCACAGAGGAAAAATGCCACTTTTTTCACTTTACATTTATAGAACACCGGAAATTCAGAAGGATTGTTTACTTGTTTTTATCTGTTTTAACTGTGTTATCCTTTTAGATTGCCCTTTAAAGTACAGAAGTTTTTTTACATTCATTATATTGATTCTTTATACATTTGTTTATAAAAAAAAAAAAACATATTTTATGTTGATTAAGACAACCCCCGAAGGCTAAACATGTTCATTTTCTACAAACACTCATACACAGACACCAGTACCTGGGAAACTGTCTTCATTGTTTAGTCTTTGAACAAGCAAAAGCTGTCAGGCTGTTCAACCAACTGGATGCAGGAAAACACTCCAGTGTCGTGGAAGTCCAAATTTAGTTTCCCTTCACATCATGATGAGGAAGAAAACACAGCTGGAAGGTTGTTTTTGTTCTTCTGTGAGAATGTTTGCACAAAAATACACAAGCCGTGCATTATAGGAAATACACAGTAAAGCTGTGAAGTAAAGTTTCATTATTCTTTTGTTAGAGCATTTTTTTTTTCTAGTTTACGTGCTGCACACATAAGCGAACTTTCAAGAGAACCACTATGAAATGTTGTGACGGTGTATATAATTGTATATATATGTTAGTGTGTATAAATATGTACTCAGCTAATAAATGTTTTACTTTTTGTGTATTCAATAAGCTAAACTACACAATACAGTACACATTTGATTTACTGTTTCCCAGTCAGCACAGCCAGTGCAGAGAAAGCTTTTTGAAAATTAATTGAAAATACAGTATATGAAACATTTGTCATGTTACTCTCATGGGAAAACAAGTGTACTGACCTTCTTTACTTGAATATGGAAGTCACATGTCACTAAAACCACAGAGGATTGGCCTGAATTAAACCTGTGTGATGCCGATGCATGTTTACTTTCAGTAGTGTCTCAATGTCTTTGTGTCATGTTGCTTTTTGTGTGTGTGTGTGTGTGTGTGTGTTGTTTTTTTGTTTGTTTGTGTCCTGTGCAAGATATAATTTTTTAACCTCCTCTTCCCTCGTGTTCCCCTTTTTCTAATCTAACGAAAAAGGAAGCGCCTCTCAATGAGGCTGCAGCCTCAGACACCCGTCTACCCCGTCTGTTGTTCTATTGTATGTTTGTGTTTCTTCTGATGGGCTGTACTGAATTTTGTTGTGCTTCTGTGCAATTACAATAAAATTGATTCTGATTCTGATGTGTGTTCAGTTGGTGGTGGAGGATGCAAAAAGAAGCGTCAACTTTGATGTTAATAGTTAGATGTTAATAGTTAGCTTCCAAAAAGTTCAAGAAAAAAAATGTTAATATTAGAATAAACTATAGGATGGCTAAATTACAAAGTGGAATGCTTCACCAGTTTTGATGGTTTATAGAAGACATTTTTGTTGTAAGGTTAGCATGCTTCTTGTCATTAATAGAAAATAACCAGAGCCACATTAGTGGCACGTTGGTAGTCACACTGATTAAAGTGTGTAATGACATAGCTGTCATTCTACAGCCAACAAAACAACATAAACAAGTGTCACAAAAGAGCTGGAGGAGCCAGTGATTGGCACTGTCAAAACTTTTATGATTTTCCCTTAACCATGAGGGCAAAGCATCAGTTTTTTTCAGTGGCAGGTCATGTGGAGATAGGCTCAAGGTGGTATTTGCTACAGAGGAAATATGTTAGAGGTGATCTTGAGAATGTTAAATGGTAAATGGACTGTACTTTATAGTGCCTTTCTATCTTACCAAGATACTCAAAGCGTTTTACACTACAATCTGTTTCCTCATTTACCCATTCATACAGCACTCTACTATACCTTTTAGAAAGAATAATCAGTGCTTTATCACATTCATACACCGATGGGACACGTTGGAGGCAATGAGGGGTTCAATGTCTTGCCCAGGAACACTTGGGCATGTGACAATGTTTCAGTGATTATAATGTTTGATTTCTCTTTCTTATTTGATTCTGTTTTATTTTCAGGTTAGGAGTGAGGTAGTGGAGTGATGGTGAGTGGGTCAGGCACATAAGTGGTTTGACAAGCATTTCCTTCATGAGGTTTACCAGATTGTTCAAATTTCAGATCGAGACAGTTTGAGTGAAGGTAAGTACAAACATCTATTTGCCATAAAAAGTCAAACAATGTTGCTTCGTGTATATTGTGAAACTGCTGCTCATTTTAATTCAGAAGTTCACTTTAAGTTAGCAAACTGCCTTTTAAGTTTCATTAATAATGAAGTGGAAAGCAAGCAGAGATGGCGTCCGTTTTTAGCAACAACATTAATCTTCCAGTAAAGGACACATTTAGATGCAAACGTCCCCTTAACAGGTCTAGGATCTAACAATCAATACTGGCCACAGGATACTGAGAATGACAACTCCCAAGAAACACAGTTTCCTTTTTTTTTTTTTTTTTTTTACAACATCTAATTTAAACACAGTCACTCACTGTCACATATCACTGTCAGTAGTTTTACTTCACAACACTGAGCATGTTCTGAAGTTTCACTTATTCATCTTATAATTAAAACAGGAAGACCTCCACATAAAATCAGAAAATGTTGTAGTGTCGTTATATTTTGTTTTATCTCAGATGTGATGGGTCTGTGACGTGTCCAGGGTGAACCCTTCTTCAGCGACTGCTGGATGTGGACACCAGCGTCCATCACAGCCTGGAAAGGAAGAAGCAGGTAAAGATAATGCATGGATGGATGGATGGATGGATGGATGGATGGATGGATGGATGGATGGATGGAT
>JARVLU010001354.1:25546796-25557999 GCA_031762415.1 Simpsonichthys santanae
AAAAAAAAAAAAAAAAAAAAAAAAAAAAAAAAAAAAAAAAAAAAAAAAAAGAAAGAAAGAAAGAAAGAAAGAAAGAAAGAAAGAAATGAAACCATCCAGATGACCTGACTCAACATTGTTGTGTTTTACACCTGGAATATTGAGCACGAACTTTGGTCTTTAGTGGGATATTCACGTTGTAACTTGGCAACTTGTTCAATGTCAATAAAGTTTCTCTGACTCTGACTCTGACTCTGACTGTTTTTGAAAAGGTATGAATAAATAATGCTTACCTAAAATAATAAATAAATAATAGCTTATGCAGTCTGAGTGGGGCAATTTTTCACCTAATTATACAGTACATGGTTATTTAGGCAGAGATATCACAATATTGTAGCTGAAAGTGCCACTGGAAGTAATACAGCTGCTGCTGCTATTTGTATTTGCATTTAAATGTAGAACTCTATGTAGCCAACCCTGTAAAGTAAAATTGATAGAAGGGTAAAGGCTTATTGATCTAGTAGTTTGTCAGGGATCAGGTTTTTGGATTCAAAAGTTCAGCCAGACAACAAGAGTGTTTAAACAAATGTATTGTCTCGCAACCTCTGGTAGGAGTCTAGATCCAGTCACGGGAACACGTCTTCTCAGGCAGGTGATGAGGAAGCCACCTGTCGGAGCGAGATGAGATGATGTCACCGTAACAGGTGAGAGAGCAGATGCAGAGTCGTGATCTGAATGATGAAGCAGGGGTCAAGCATGGAGAGCCAGAGGTCCAAAACAAATCCAGGGGTCAATCCATAATCCAAAATCCGTAAGGCAGAAGGGGTAGCCAAGGTCAGAAGGGCAGAACCAAACCAGACGAGGAGCAGACAGAGCGGTAAATCCAAAAGACGAGGCGTGAGGTCGAGACAAGAACATCAGGCGTGAACATGAACAAATGGCTGAATATCTACAGTAATACCATAAAGGGTTTGATAATCTGGCAGAGATTGCTTCTTCTTCTTCTTATGGGGTTTTATGGCGGTTGGCAGACCAACGTAAGGTGAATTACCGCCACCTACTGAGCTGGAGTGTGGACAGGAGAAAAAAAAAAAAAAAAACCCTGTGGCAGAGATTTGGTGTGTATGGGGCTCTTAAAGAGAGCGAGCGGCAGGTGTAGGGCATGAGCCCTGATCAGCAGCAGGGAAGTGGGCGTGGCAGAGAGGGGTGATCATGACACCGTTAGCTCCTCAAAATTAAACTATATGTCTCCAAACAGAAGTTTAACAAGCTACAGCATATATAACAGGTAAGATTATAGCTTTAAATATTTTCATAGAACCCCATTATCTGAACTATTACTTTATTCTACTTTTATTTTCAATATTTTATTCTATTTATTCTCTTAAAGTTTGATCATTTATGGCTACACACAGTGACTGATTAACCTTGGTAGAGCCAGCTGTTGTAGATGAGTCCATAAAGCAGCTGATGGACCACAGACCTAAAGAAAAACGAACATGTGTTAATCAGTGAACTTTGTTCTGGAAACATAACAATAACGCTGGCAGAGATGGGTTCATGTGTGCAGACTTTGACAGAATAAAATCAGTTTTAAAAGAGAAATCTCACCATGCGACTGTGGATGTCCACCAGGCCAAGCTCAAGATGTCAACAACGGACGGCTACAGAAACAAAGAAATTAAATAAAAAAATAAAAAAGGAACTGTGCAGCTAAACTCTGGCAGCGTGGAGTTGTTTCTCACCACATAGATGCCTCTTGGAGCTGCACCAGTTTGGCTGCTGCTGACTGCCTCACATTCAGATTTGTAGTGGAAGGACTGCCGCCGGGTGAAGATGGAGTTGTTATAGAGAGCGTACATCAGGAAAGGGTCCACATCTCCAAAAAAGAGGCCAATCTGACAGGATGGACAGTTACAGTGGGACCATCTGTTATTTTCATTTGGACAGTAGACACAAATGAACTGAATTTACAGAAGAGTGATTTTTGGTTTAACCTGACGGTTTGTGTCCCTTTAAACAACAGGATAAGGCATAAAGTCTGTTCCAAAATAAACTCTTAAAAATTTATTGTGTGAATGTTTATGAAGAATTCTCACTTCTGTGATCCATTTGTCTTCCATACATTTGTTGGCATCTTTCTCATTCCACAATTTTTGTTATTTCAGCAATTCATATATCAAAGCATTCAGCTCTTTCAGGAGACGGGTGCTTTGACGTTTGGTATTGGTGCAACTTTAGTTTTTGTAATATTTAGCCTTTTCCGCCACTTTTTTTTCCTCATAGGAAAATAATTTAGCTAATTACATCCTTCAAATCTTTAAATCTGTTTACAGCCTTTTACTGCTCCTTTCACATTTTGTTCCTGTTCCTGTTCTTTCAGCTTCTTTGTGCAAATTTAAACTACAGTATTTTTCAGCTACTTTCAGCTAATTTTGGTTGATTTTTTTTTATCTGTTTTGTGCTCCCTTCGGATTCTTTCTGCTAACTACAACATTTCTGTGCTTCTTCTAACTTATTTCTGCTAATTTCAGCTTGTCATGCTCTGTTCTGCTTATTTTTGCAAGTATCAGCTTTTTTCTGCTATTTCAGTGACCATAGTTGTTTGTATGCAAATTTTAGCATTTTCAGCAAATTTCCCCTTTGTTACACCCATTTCAACTTTTTTCAGTCAAATTAAGCAAAATTGTGTTCTCTCCACTTCCTTCTTGTAATTTCAGCTTTTTCCTCCCTTTTTAGCTATTTTCAGCTGTTTTTATGGTAATTTCAGCTTTTTTTCAGGTAATTTCCACTTTTATTTTGCTTATTTCTGCTTCTTTCAGCCTAATTGGGCAAACATGTTCTTTCTGCTTTCTTATGCTAATTTAAGCTTGTTCTACCTTTTCAACTAGATTTTTTAGGATATTTTAGCTAATTTCAGGTGTTTTCAGATAAAGTCAAGTTTTTCATGGTAATTTCTGATACTTTCAGCTGAATTAAAATATTTCTGTTAATTTCAACTTGTGGTAATTTCATCTTATTTCTGCTCATTTCAGTTATTTCAGCTACTATTTAGCTGTTTTATGCTAATATTAGCTTTTCAGTTAATTCCACATTTTTTATACTCATTTCAGCTTTTGCGTTCTTTCCGCTTTCTCATGCTGATTTACACTTCTACATTTTTAGCTACGTTTCAGCATGTTTTTTAAGCTAATTTCAGCTTTTTTCTCAGCACGTTCTAATGAACTAAGCATTCACACTGCATTTTCACAGGAAATTGAATTTCTCTAGTTAAGATTAAAATAAAATGCAGACCTTTTTCCAGTGATCTCTCTGGTTGGACATAACCAGGAACCCGCCATCATCAATGAGATAACAAAGGAGGTCCTACAGAAAACATGGCGCAGAAAGTCTCAAGGCTCTCATGAGGATAAATGAGAATCCAAACAACTGTGGCAAGCCAAAACTCATCTTCAACCAACTGTTTACAGTGTTGTTAAGCGTTGTTAACTGCAGTGTGAAACTGAATTTAAACACAAACAATAAGCTTTGCTTTAATGTTGCAGTGTAACACAGCCTAAATCTTGGATTAGGATCGTTACAGTTAAATACAGTGTACAAAACTGAACTGTGAATTTGTAAATTATGTTGCAAAATCTCCCTTAATGTTCATCTGCTCAACAAAGCTAGTTTCATTGCTCTAATTTTAATATGTTAATTCCCACTACAAATAAATGGCAGTAGTCAAAACGTAGTGATGCTGTCAAACTGCTTGACCAATCTGCAACAATCTGGGGTGAGAAAAACCAAATAAAGGTCATTTCTTACATCCGTGTTTACTTCACAGTCCATCTCACAGCTCCTGGACGGTCCACACTGTTGCATCAAAGAGGGTTTGGTTTGTTGTTAATTTGTTTTAAAAGCATGATTTATGTTAAAAAAAAAACAATGACGCTGCGTTTTACCCTGTGTGAGCCCTGACGACTGTCAGACACGTTGCTGGCCAGGATCTTAAACTTGTCCAACCACGCTTCCAGGTCCAGCTTCACTCCAACCACTGTGAAAGAAGAATTGCATTAAAATTAAAATATCTTAAAAAGGTTTAAGATAAAACAAATTCTAATGTGTTACAGAAGTCAGCTTGAAAATGTTTCTTACCTGCAGGTTTGAACAGTTTCCCTCCTAAATTAACCTCAACAGCTGAACTAACAAGGAGTCCAACGGTGTCGTTTTCTGCTGCGTCAAGGTCATCAAAAGCTGTTTGGGATTAAAAAAAATGGAACATCTTTATCCTAATGTGCAGGTTCCTTTAAATACCCTCACCCCAGCATAAATAAACAAATCACTGAAAAATGTCTGTCCATAACATGATTCTTCTTAAAGGAGCGAGTTAAAAAAAAGACTGGTGCCAACTCCATTTTTCAATTTATTTAAAACTATATGCAAAAAGAGCTTAGCTTAATAAAAAATTAAAACAGGAAAAACGGATGTGTCAAGTTGTGGCTGTTCTAAGAGAAGCAAAACTTCAGACAATAATCATGTAATTAAAAAGTTTTTAAAATAAAGAGCAGCCATGACATCTTAATAAAGTGTTAGCTTTTAGCACTGAGGTGGCTCAATCAAGCACCCAGTGGTTGTCAAAGAGCCCTGAAAGGTTATGGATGCTTGGTCAAGGTAAAGACAAAGCTCTGTGTCCTGAGTTTGGTTTTAAAACAGCTAAAATATGAGTTCATTTCTTGTTTGTTAGCTTTGCTAGCATTTGGTAGAAAAGCTAGGACGTGGTATAAAGATGCTCTTGGTTAGGCTTTTTTATGATGTAGAGTAGCTGTGATTGAAGTTATTGTTGTAGCATCTTAGTTAGATGCCTTCAGCTGTCCCTGCTTTTAACCCCATAATCACCTGTCTCATCTTTAATCAACACACCTGTTTCCCCTCACTAATCACACATCGTGTACATACTTCACTATTATTAGTTCTTTGTCACTTTGTTGTTGTTCATGCATCTTGTTTATGTTCTTTGCTTTTTTTTTTTTTTTTTTAAAAGATAAATTAATGCTGGGTTCCTGAAATTACATCCTTAGCGCTTATATTTGGAAACTTTGAACTCATAATTTGCTCAATGAAACAAAATTTTAAGCTATTCTGAAAATCCCTTATATAAAATTGAGTGATGAGTCATTTGTCTCTATGTGTCCCTGTGATGGACTTGGACCTGTCCAGGTGTACACAACCTCTCATGCTGTGACTGCTGAGTTAGGCACCAGCTCCCTGTGACCCAGAAAGGACAAATATGGCAGAGAAAATGAATGAATGCATGAATGAATGAACAGATGAATAGATGTAATCTAGTTTTTTTTTTAATTCATTCATTTATATTAATGTCATAAAATTAATCCAAAAAATTCAATTTTGTGCAAATGACGTTAATTTTGTGGTTTTATATACAGTATTAAAAAAAAATACAACTACATAATTAAAACTATTTGTTGGATTCTGAAGTTTCATGTAAGAACTCACTTTGACACAATTTGCTGCTTGAGGTTTAGATATAAATTTGATAAAAGCAGTTTTGGTGCCTTCAAAGCTGCTTAGACTCTATATGTTTAGCTAAACTTCGTTGGAACAATCAGTAAGATCATTTGTTTCACTTGAGTGACTTTGTTCCGTTACTTACAGGATTTCAGTGGTGGTCTGAACATGTAGCCTTTATTGTCGAGGCTTCGCCTGTAGAAATTTGAATTAAAAGGTTCGGGATCCTCCTCCCACAACTCGGCAGCTCTGTTCAAACAGAAAACACATGTCATCAAGGAGAACATCTTCCTGCAGAGCTAAATCTATGAAATGCTCTGATC
This sequence comes from Simpsonichthys santanae, assembly GCA_031762415.1. Lineage (NCBI taxonomy): Eukaryota > Metazoa > Chordata > Actinopteri > Cyprinodontiformes > Rivulidae > Simpsonichthys > Simpsonichthys santanae. The sequence continues at coordinate 25,552,607 of JARVLU010001354.1, forward strand.
TCACTCACATGTTGGGAAAAACTCGTGTAACTCCTCCATCTGTGGATGCAAATACAGCTAGGAAGCCATACCTGTAATTTTTTTAAAAGTCAACTTTACTTTTTTTAAATGTTACCATCAAGATGAGGTTTATTTATGTTTCTGTGTGTGTGTACATGCATTTTTGTTTCATTGTGGGGACCAATTTTCCAAAAAATAAAAAATATCCTACATTGTGGGGACCAACTACTCCTTGTGGAGACCAAAGCCTGGTCCCCATAAGGATACTTATCCATGAGGGTTAGGTTTAGGACTAAGGTGAATTGCGGATGGATTAGGGTTAGGCATGTACTGGTAATAGTTAGGGTTAGGGTAAGGGTCAGGGTTAGGCTATAAAAATGAATGGAACTCAATGCAAAGTCCCCACAAGTCACAAGAATGTGTGCATGCGTGTGTGCATGCGTGCATGAGTGTGTGTGTGTGAGATGTCATTCAATGACAAGCTGACTCACGCATTTAGATCCTTGTTCTTCCATACACGAGACGCGAGCTGCCCGATAATCCGGGAATCCAGAATCAGGTTGTGGATGAGGCCTTGGTCACCTGATTTAAAAAAATAAAAATAAAAAAATGCAACTTACTGCTCCGCCTGTTTGGGTCTACGATGAGTAACAGAGTGATTTACTGTATTGTGTACTCACACTCATCCGACTCAGGGGCGATGTGCAGCATGAGTGAGAGAAAGTTCTGCAGGAACTGTGTGTTGTTGTCCGAAAGCTGCAGGTTCTTGCAGTACTCCCTGCAGGGATAAAAGTATTAATCAATAAACGCTACGCTACGTTTTTATGGAGAGCCACTTCATTCAAAACTAAATAGATAGTGTTGTTTAAAAATATTCATAAATATTCCATTAAATGAATAAACGTTCCCATGAAATAAATAATTTCAATAGAGATATTTAATTTTTCCCAAGATTTATTTATTTTTGTTTATTTCAAGATTTATTTATTTAATGAAATATTTATGAATCATTTTTTAAACAACACTATTTATTTATTTAATTGATTCTGAATGAAATGGCTCTCCATATGTTTTGAGTTTTAAATGAAATAAGAAAGATTATGATGATTACCTTGGAGCCAGAAACACGTGTCCTGATGATTCAAAGGAGCTGGGCAACAACGACTGCATATCTGCAGCACAGAAACAGATGCACCTTTTACTTCTTGTTTCTGGTGGTTATCATCATGAAGCCGAACACAGAGCCTCTACTCACACTGCAGCTGCAGCATCACATCACTCAGATCTGCCTGGATGTAATACTCATTGTAGGTAGGTAACACCAGACCGAGGCTGCAATACGTCAAACATTAAAGTGCATTGGTGAAAAAAAAAAAAAAAAATCCCTTCCCTTCATGTCTTTATCAGTGATTTCCACAGCTCACCTGTAGTCCGTCCCATTGATAGGAGTCCAGGTGTAGCCTCTGTATACATCATCAATGTATTGCTGGAATTATATGTTCAAACATGACTGAAGTAGTTTGAAATTAAATATTCGAGTATTTGTTAAATACCTGTTACTGACAATACTTTTCCAGACTTATAGCTATAGTTTTCCCAATGATCATATTTAATGCAAGTTCTCGTTCTCAAACGTTGGCAGCAAATACATGCACACAATCAGCACACATATATGATCGTCAGGATTCAAGTAATTTAAATTCTACTCTATATTCAGTGTGTTGGTTTAGTAATCTCACACCACCACACATAAAAACTTGTGATCAGAACATTGAGACACTCACATATGCAATAAATGTGATGGAAAAAACTCATTCCAGGAGTGAAAGTGGAAGAAAAGTGATACAGAAAAACATCTGGATCGTTCTGGGTGCAGATGTTCAGATTTTGTTTTTGATAATGTTTTAACAGTGTGAGCACTTTGTTTTTTAAGCTTTATAAAAATCACAGGGCTGTTTGACTGTTTAATTATTTTCAGCCTAGTGCCTGAACATTTTTATTAGATTATTCTTTATTATTGTTAAGTTGCACAAAAAAAAAAGCTCCTAAACTCCAGGAACAATGAACAAAACACTCAGCAAACAAAATAACAAATTAATAAACATTTTGTTAACAACTGCCAGTTAAAAATATACATTATTCCCCATTACATTAGATAATTTTATTTTAAAAAAATCAACAATAACACAATTCGACACATTAGCTCTACGAATTCTCAAAAAGATTAACTTAAAACTTGACATGCATAGATGATCAACTGAAGGATGATGCATTTCTCGGGTTTGATGTTTGTTCAATTTCTTAAATACACAAATTTAGGATATTATAGTTTGTCTTACACTTTTCTCACATTTTAATTCCTTTATTTGTCATGGTCAGCAAGTAACAAGTAGAAAAGGCTGCAAAGGCCTAAAGAAAAGCTTGGACACATCTTCAGAAGGTCTGAAGAAAGTTTAATCAAGACCACTTGAAAGATTAGTAGAAAGTGTCTGCTTTGAAAAACAAGTTTAGAGAACCTAAGGGTGTTTTAAATCTTTTGCACGTTAAAAATTATCATTCTCTTTGGTAGTCATTTTGAAGAAAAATTCCAAAAAGATTCACCTACCTCATCAATAGACTTGATAAGAGTTTTGATTTGTGTTTCACCAGGTCTTCCATCGATCATTTGTCGTCGGATCTAAGAATGAAAACACAAATCAGCTTTTATCAACCAAACATTTCAAAAGAGACACTAAGGACTGACGTCGTGCAGCAGATAAAAAACAAATAACGTCTAAAAATTAATGGCTTTTTTAAAAATTCCATTCGGTGCTCACCTCCTCTTTGTTCTCGTCCTCTACCTCCGCATCCAGAAAGTCCAGCGTCACCGGTTCAGGAAGGTTGACAAGCTGAGAGGAGCCGAGTGAGGTAAAATATGATTAAATAGAAAAAAAAAACCAAATGTCAAACACGTAACAGAATATTTTCAAGTAAATGGATCACCTTTGGCTGAAGGTTGGGATGAAGGAGCAGATACCCATTTGGATCAATTGCAAATATGTATCCATTTGCCCCGAGCTGCTCCGGACACAAAAAGAGATATGTTGGTCTGCTCAGTCTGACATATCAACAACACAAATAAAGAATAACGAGAATTTTGTGTGCAGACATTGTAACGTGGTGTCAGTCGTTTTATCTCATCGAGGTGCACGTCCACTCCCATGACGCCTAAAATCAGCTGATTCTGCAAAAACAACAAAGAAAAGCATCATAAATGTATCCAACAAAGTTCAGTGAGGTCATCTGGACGTTTATTTTTTATTTTTATTTATTTTTTTTTTTTTTTAGATGTTTCATCCTCCATCCAAAGGATTTCATCAGCCCAAGAAGCCACAACAAACTGAGTTCCACAAGCAGTACACTCATGTAGTGGACCAACCAGTTTGATGGTGATGATTGCTTCTGGGGTCCACACACTCCACTGTCAACTTCTCTGAGGCAGCCATGGCCAAAGTGGTTCAAAACATCAAAGTTCATGCTCAATAATCCAGGTAAAAAAAATTGACCAAGTTCAGTCAGGTCATCTGGACGTTACTTATTTATTTATTTATTTATTTATTTGTTGAGACGTTTCACCCTTCATCCAAAGGACTTCGATTCACCAGAAACTATTTTTGCACCAGCAAACTGGTTGGTTCACTATGTGGATGTGCTGATTGTGGGAATCAGTTTGTTGTGGTTCCTTGGACTGAAGAAGTCCTTTGGATGAAGGACAGAACATCTCAACAAAACAAAAAAAAAAAAAGGAGAAAAAAAAGAAAGAAACCGTCCAGATGACCCAATTGAACTTTGTTGGATGTTTTACCTGGATTATCGAGCATGAACTTTGACATCAATCAAAAGAACTGCCATTTAAATTAAATAAATAAATAAATAAATAAATAAATAAATAAATAAATAAATACAGTACCTGTGAATTTCCGTTCATGGTGAGATTGAAAACAGGAAGAGTTCCAGTCACAACCAGGCCGAGACCCTGCAAAGAAAAAGTTTAGTAAATTTCAAGAATGTTTTTTTTAATAGTCTGTACCTACGTCCAGAGTCTCACCAAAGCATCTTGATACACGTTAGTCCACTGAACCTGTTTGGCCTCAGTGCCTGCCAGAACCATGGGGCGTCCCAGCACATCCAGATACTCCTGATCGAACACAGAAACACTGCACGTGACCGTCTGAAGCTTAAAAACAACCATCGTCGTCATCAGAACGCAGGCTGGGCGTGCCAAAAGATGAGAGCGTATGCTTTTCCAGAGAGGGAATGAGAGCAGCAAGAACTAAAAACTGTGAGAAGGGCTCAACTGCATCAGAGGGACCAGACAAACCCACCTGGGTGTTAATCCTTATAGCACAGATGGAACGGATCTCAAAATAGTAACCTGGCGAGGGATGCAGAAAAAAAAAGGACAAACAGAGGAAAGAAAGAGAGCATGAGTGAAATTAGAGAACATACACAAGGGGCGCTCATTAATATTCCAGATTTGAGTAAAGATGTTACTGAAACAGTTATTCAGACACTTAAAAGCTCACAAACAACAAACCGAAGAGGATTATTATGGAGCTTTAAATGTCACCTTCTGCATGTGTTCAGCTGCTGAATCCAATGCTTTTTTTGTTTAATCTGCATCATACAGTCAAATATATTTCATATTTACTGGTCATTTTTAAATATTCTAGTAATTTTGTTAGGGGGTGGGGTTAATTTTCACTATAAGAAAAGCCAGAAAATGAATTGGTGAGAGGAACACTCTGCTGGCTACAAACAACAACTATTTAGAATATTTTGCTTTTTTCTTTTACTTGATTTTAAAACTAATCCAGATGAATTTCCATCCTGCTGAGTGAAGCTGGATTGTTTGATCTATTATCTGATTGTAAATGATGCAGTTTGTGACAGCAGAGCAGAAAAAGGCTCCCACTAATCCATTTTATTGACAACAGTTTCAGTAATTAAAAAAATAAAAAAATAAAAATAAAGATTACGAATCGATTACGTTTGTTCCATTTATTACAAAAAGTTATTTACATAACCAAAACTGGAGGAGGGGAATCAAGGAGAGTTTTAAGATGTTTAAAGATGACACCTCACACCAAATTTTCAGCTAATAACGCTTTGAGATTCACCTTGTAATAAATACTTTTCATGGCCAAGTAACTGTTATTTAGGCATTAATAATAACTTCATAATAAATTAAAACAAATATGTTGTTTTTGTACTTGATAAGGTGGTGAGTTAGCAAACCATTTACTTAAAATTCAGGTCTAAGAAGAGGAAAAAAATACATGAAAATGTAACATATAAATATACTTTATATATACAGTATACAGTATATACTGCTGTATACTGTATACATATAT
>JARVLU010001354.1:25656512-25675796 GCA_031762415.1 Simpsonichthys santanae
CGTTTCTAAATTTTTTTTTTGCTTTGTTTTGTTTTGTTTTTTGAATGTCCAGAGGACCAGAATTAGCTTTTTTAGATAAGTGAAAATTAAAAAAAAAAACTCCAACTAATTACAGTGAACCGGTTAACGAGCTGAGAATCTTACCAGACATGCCCTGTTTGGAGACCTGCCGGTCATAGATCTTCTTCTCCAGTGTAAAATCACAGACAAGACGGTAAATGTAGCAGTGCTTCCTCTGACCGTAACGATACACGCGACACACCGCTTGGGCATCGTGACAGGGGTTCCACGATGCGTCGAACACAATAACCCGACTGGCACCGATCAAATTGACCCCCAAACAGCCGGCTCTGAAAGAGCAAACAAACGATAAACTTTCTGCATAAAAAACAAGATGTGAAAAATGATCCAATGAGCACGTGTGAAGACAAACCTGGTAGAAAGTAAGAAAACCCATGTTGACGTGTTCTCTGGGTCATTAAACTGATTAATAAGCCGTTCTCTCTCTGAGGCAGATGTACTCCCATCCAGTCCTGCAGACAGAAGGAAGAAGAACGGACACCAGCTCGTAACTCTGAAACAACTGAACCTTGAGCTTAGGGCTGGACAATAATTCGATATCGATGATATACTTTTATTCAATAACAGTGATATGAGTTTTAAGCACATTTTCGGTATTCCGATACGATTACAGCGTTTCACTGACGCGTTTCTTTTTCTGTTCGGGTTGAAGCAGCCGCTTCAGTTTCAACCCGAACAGAAAAAGCAGCGACACAACTGCGTAGTTGTGCGTGGGGATGTAGATGCTACACAGAGCTCGAGCCCAGAAAGCGGTAGCAGGTTAGGCTAGGCTAATCTCCAACAAGCGTTAAGTTTTCACTTCAAAATGAGCGCCCATGACCGTCAGAATGCGACTGAACAAGCTTTCACAAGCGAAGAGAAATCAGATGACATAATTGATAAGAGAGGAAAGACTCATTTGAAGGTGTGGAAGTGGTTTGTCTTTCTAAGATCTGATAAACTGCAGGTTTCAGTGTGTTGCAAAATGTGATGGACAGTCGTTCCAACTAGCAGTGGGAACACATCAGACTTGTTCCACTCGACAGAATATGATGAGCATCAGAAGATGAAGCACAATAAAAATTTGAGCCAACGTGTCCCTAAAACAACACCCCCAGCTGTATGTAGTGTTAGGTTTTATTGTTTAAAGTTAAAACTACTGTATTAACATTAACAAAGTTGAGAGTTTTATGTTTATTTGACAATGATTTCAATTAATTTTGAAGGCTAAATACAAATAAAAGGTGAACATTAATTTATTTGAACAGTTTTCCTGAGGCTTTTTAATTGTTTATATTGATATCGAATTACAGTACTGTATATCGTTATCGACCAAAATTAAGAAATATATCATGATAAAAGTTTTGGCCATATTGTCCAGCTCTACTTGAGCTTTTAGTAAACTGCAACAAAATTAGGACAGTTTAAGTAGGGGTGCCCCAATTTCCTTAATTTTTGGGAAATCGGCTGATGCAAGAGAAACCGATTTTACAGATTTTTTTTTTTTGTTTGTTTTAACACCGTCTGAACTTCGTTTATATTTGAAAGTACTACTTCCTGGCCAGTTAAAACAAGTTTGTATTGTTACTAGGGCATTTTTCAAGGGTACGTTTTTCAGTAAAATAAGACTGGAAAATTGAAGGTGTATTGTGACATTATAACACACGACAGCGTCGCATATGAAACAAAATTGGAATCAGCAGGTCAGATTTTTTAGAAATCTGTGATCAGCCAGAAAACTGCAATCGGTGCACCCCTAGTTTTAAGTCATTAACCTTTTTTATATGTCCCTCATCCCTACAAAGACACAAACTGACTGGAGGATAATTGTGATGTATTAATAATGCTAAGTCTATAAATAAGATGTGCCCAACGTCAACATGAATTATTCAAATTACGGTGAAACGGGAGCAATTTGAGGCAAAGACACTTACAATAACTTTCTTTTCCCAGTGAAATCTATACTTTTACAGCTTGTTTGAAAGAAATCACAGATTAGATGAACTCACTGTAGTAATTGAGGTTGCGAACCCAGTTTTGATTCTGGCTGTCAGTTGTGGCGATGCCTTTGGGCATTTGTCTCTTTGATAAGAAGTCCTCAAGTACTGTCAGGGTGGACAAACTTTGACTAGAAAAAAACAGAATAAAAATTTGTAGAAATAATACGCTTGCTCTACCAGTTACTAACATTTACACAAACATGCAGCTTTTTTTTTAACATTACATTAGTTGTTCTAGAGACCCACTTATTTAGAAATGGACAGTGTGGTATTAGCAACTCTTTACTTTGAATGTGAACAGCCAAATAAAATGACTGAAACACTGACAATTCAGACAGTGATTCTCTCTTCTACCTCCCAGTCTCTGTGTAAAAAGTCTAAATTACTAGTCAAACAGCAGCCAGGCTTTTTTACAAGCCACTTTAGAGTGAATTTGTGTTTAATGTTTAATATCAGGACAGAGGGCTTACCTGAAGACCAAAACCTTGTCTCTTCTTTTGACACTTTCATCAATCAAGTGAAAGAGCAGAACCATTTTAGCAGAGTTCTCCAGAACGCCAATTTGGTAGTTTGCCATTATGTCCTTTGCCTAAGAAACAATGTTTAAGCACTGAAAGTCAACTGTATGGTAACAATGGAAGACTATTTAAAACTAATTAATTAGTAATTGAGCTCAACTAGAAAAATACAACAAAAATGGCAATGCATCAGCTCGAGGAGCAATTTTTCATGACCCACCCATTCATAAGTGATGACCTGATTAGCTCTGTCTTGAGATGGATTGAGTGGTGGCAGGTCGTTGTTGACTTTGCTGTTGCTTGAGTCTGATGATTTGGTCTTCAGACCAGCGCTGGGAGCAGGGCAGCGAGGGTTACTGGCTGAGGTGATGTCATCGAGGTCCAGGTCCTGTTCGTTGGCCTGGTTTTCCTTTTGCAAGGCTTCATAAAGGACATCTGGGTGATTCCAGATCTGTACACATCAAGAAGGGACAGTTTTAATCATTGTAGAAAACTTAAACTTGTAACTACTAAACATTAGAGAAAAGCATTCATACTTTGCAGCAAACACAGAAGGCCTTGAGTGGGTTGAGACCGAGCCAACCGCTGTTTCCTGCTTCTCGAAAGCGCTTCATGAACTCAGTATACAGCGCCTTCTGAATGGGCGAGAGGCGTACCAAGATCACAAACTCCTCTTTACTTGGAAGATGGCCCCTCAGTACATCATGGCCTCGTCTGTGCACCCAGAAAAGCAACACAAGCAGTGTTAAAAAATAAAAAAGATTATTGTCTAATTTCTGTGTGACAAAAGTTCACCTCTGAACGAAACCCTCCAACAGGCTGTACAGCACGTGACTGCGGTAGCGCATCAAGCGGACATCTTGAGGCGTGCTGTCCATACACTGACCGTTCAGGATGGGACGCTCGAACATGTTGCTAAATTCCTGCCGCGTGCCTAAAAAGTCCGGCCTGACAAAATCCACCATGCACCAGTACTCGATAAGGTTGTTCTGAAGTGGGTAACCAGTTAGAACCACCCTGCGCCGGGAGCGGATGTTCTTCAAGGCTTGCGATGTGTTGGCGTGGTAGTTCTTGATGCGGTGGCCCTCATCACAAATCACCACATCAGGGCCAGGCCGTGTGATGGCCTTTTCGATCCCTGAAAAGAAAGAATGAACCGAGTTAAAAAAGCAACATTAAAAAAAAAAAACTCTTGTAGCTCATGTTCTTGTGGTTACCTTTCATAAGTTCTTGCTGTCGATCCTCTTCATCCAGGTCAATGATGACCGGTCCGGCTGGTTTCTTCGTTTTTCTCTTCTTCCCCATCACAAAGCTCTTCTTCATTGATAACAGACGATACATCTCATAACCCATTAACAGCACACCACCATCTCTGGACCACTGCTCCACAACCTTGGCCCTGGCCATGGTCGTCCTGTGGGTCAAACAGTCAGCATAAATAACAAACATCCAACAGTGAAAACATTTCCTCGTTCATTCTCCAACAAGTCACATACTTGTGCTCATCATTAAGAATATGAACTTTAAACGTGCGGCCAGTCACAAGCATAGGGTCAGTGTCAGGGGGCAGGGTATCTTGGGGCGGCAGCCAGAGGTTAAACTCTGACAACCAGTTCTGAAGTGTGTTCACCTGAAGACAAAAAACAGCAGAAGGTTTTATTGTCGGAATACAGCAACTCTTGAGACTAAACTCTTGAGATTATAGCTTTGTGCTTCAAGTTATAGTCTGATTACTCACAGGGACAATAGCCAGCACAGTGTGAGCCTCAGTATTCTTTAGAAGAATATCGATGAAGGAAATGACTTGTAGCGTCTTGCCCAAACCCATACTGTGAGCGAGGATGCAGCCAAAGCCACTGCTAGTCTTGTACCGCTCCAGAGACTCAATGAGGTTATCATAAAGAAAACGGATTCCCCCGATCTTAGAGACAAAAAGAAAAAACATTCATGATAACACACATGGCACTGTGAGCCTCTGAAACTTGACATTTTGTAAAAGAAGAGTAGAATCAGACTGTAGTCATACTTGGTGAGGTTTGACAGCTCTGGCTAGCTGTGGGGCAAGATAGATGTCTTTCTCCTCTGGAGGATGGTTGATATTCACCAACACTTGACCCTGGGCGTCAGGCATGTTTAGTGTATCGTTGATGTGTGCACCGCTGCTTTCCTCTGATCCAGTGGCGCCGTCAGCATCCTCATCGGCAGACTCGCTGCTTATCTGCAGTGCGTCTTCATCCCCTGAACTGAGCTCTATTATATCTGTGTCAATACCAAACATCAACTTAGGGACTTAATCAAATCTCATGTTGCTTAAAATCAGGTTGAAAAAGGAGTAGTAAATCTTCACAGAGCTATCATCGCCCTTACCATTTCGAATGGCAAGCACAGGTAAATTTGACTCCTCTTTTTCTTCTTCCTCACCACTACTGACCAGACAGATAACGTCTGACTGAACTGCAGGGACTAAATGAGATACTTCTGCTAATAAAGCTGCAGTTTCCACTGTTGCAAGAGAAAGAGGACATTTAGGCTGGAAGTACTGTAAAATGTATAACAATCTCATTACATTATTAGTAAAGTATTTACATTAATACTTTACACAATTTGTTGGTATATTAATCACCTAGTTGAGAATCTGGGAGTACGGAGGCAGGTGTTGGGAATTCTTTCCTCTGCTGCTCCAGTCTTTTCCGTCTCTCCATCTCTTCCTGCTGAGCTGCCTTAGTCCCAGCCTCCAGCTGATCCTCCTTCAGCAGCTTTCTGTAAGTGCAAAAAGGGTCTAGTTATGTAAAGTGCAATACACTCCTTAATAAATGTCAAACAAATAAACCAACCTGATATTTTTCCTCATGTGTGCAGGTTTAGATGGTTTGATGCCTTTTGAAGACTTTGATGATTTGGGTAATTTAGAGGTTTTTTGTTTCTTGGTTTTACTAGAAGATGGTTTTCGCTTGGTGGAGTTCTCAGGACTGGTTGGGGCTTGAGAACGAGATTCAGGTCTGGAAGAAGACCTGGAGGGTGGACGGGATGCAGGCTGGGACGGAGGTCTTGAGGAAGGGTCTCCAGAGGAAACTGAAGAGGAGTCCCTGTCATCCTGAGTCCCGTCTGTCCGGCTCTGGGCACTTGCAGGTTGGTCTTGAATAGAAGAAACAATTTTCAATAATGTTGCTTTTCAGCTATTTTGTGTTTGACTTGCTACTACGTTAGATATTATTTCCCAACTGCCTGACCTATCTTTAGCCTACTTTTCTTATTCTGTCAAATACTGTATATACTATATATACCGGTGTGTGTGTGTGTGTACTGATAACTTTTTTCTTTATATTCTTTTGTTTCTATTTGTTCCACAGTCACATAATTTCTGTCAAGATATTTTCTAACAATAAATAAATAAATAAATAAGTAAATAAATAAAAATAGCTACTAGCCAATACCATCATCTTCATCGTCTCCATCGTTTTCATCCTCATCAAATTCCATGTCCTCATCATCTTCCTCTTCCTCGTTTTCCATACAGTCCAGTTCACTCTCAGGGCTGGCCTCCAGGTCACTTTCTGAAATTGCCTCGTCAGACATGTTGTCTTGCAAGGCTCTCAAATATTACCTGCACGCCTTCATCGGGAGCTTAACAGCAACAAACAACAAAAAGGAAAAAAACTATGTCATTCATCTTTAGAACAATGGGAATAAGAAATAAAAACTTGCTTTTAGTAAAAGGTTTGTACTCTAGCAGGATTAAATAACCGAAGGCTTCTACCTTTGAGTATGCATATTAACTACCAAATAAATAACCAACATTTTTTTATGTTTACCTTCTTTAATTTAATATGTTACTAAACAATGTATACACAATAAAGAGTAATTCTATCCTTTTTTTAATAAAATTAAAAATCACTTGATCAAAGCACTTCACAAGTCATCTCATTATAATAGCAAAAAAACTAACAAGTCTAAACAGATTCTGGTTCAAATACTGTACTAAAGTAATAAAGCTATTGAATTTCTTAATTTACATACATTGGCAAGCTATATCTTCCGCATATAAAACTTGGTACGGTATGCTTATTTTAAACACCAAGTATGCTTAAATTGTATTTGGCAGAAAATGGCAAATGGCAGGATTAGCATCAAGGGCTGCAGCTTTTGTGCTGCATGTTATTGTTGTTACTTAGCACCAAGCAGCCTTCGTTTGATGAATTAACAAATAATGTATCGAGCAAACTGGCTGCACGCAGACAAACTGAATTATTTCATTCAGGCTAAAATGCCGACATTTATTATATTTGTTAATTAAACAAGAACTGAAGGCAATTTCAACAGCGGAAACACACGTAACCTTCACGTGTGAGCAAGCAACGATGTGTGGCTACAAACAGAGATAGAAGAAAACGGGACTGATCAATTTGATGTTAATGTGAGAGATAATCATCTAACATTGATTGAGTGGGTGTAACAAAGCTAATGCTAAAATTGCAGCGAGGCTAACACACTCGGCTAATTAAAGCGCGTCAGCTGCTCTCAAACATCCAGGAGCGATTTGAGCTTACCTTCTGCACAGTGTATTGTTCAAGAACCTAAGCTGCAAGCGCATACAATGAATAGTTAATCAAAAAGTACAATAAGTGTGTGTATAAAGGGACAAACGTTACTCATTTCCATTTTTTTCCCAGTGTGACTATAAATACTTCCCCAGCGGCGATAGCTAAAATAAAGGTTCCTAACGATTTGTATTTACTTTGGGTTTTTTGTTTGTTTGTTTGTCTTTATAAAAGTAAAAGGGAGATTTTATTTATTTTATCACATTCTGGAGTCGTTTTTGAATATCTATATTATTATTCAGTTGGATTCACTGGTATTAAGTATGCATATAAGTTTCTTAAATTGGGTTAAATAGTTTGTTGTTGTTGTTGTTGTTGTTTTGTTTTGTTTTTAACTGTGAACGTGTCCGAGAAAAGTTTAATTATTTCACGATCATTGAATTTAGACCGTTTTGAATATTTTATGGCTAGTACTGTCAAGATCAGAATATTATTTGAATGAAAAATGCTTAATTTATCCGTTTCTGTTTTGTTTTCATTCACAGGGATAGATCAGATATGCAGTAGTTCTCAAACTTTTCAGCTTCTGACCCAGAAAAATTACAGAAACTTTTAACTAGAATATCATTTAGTACAATTTTACATTATACATGATCGTTCTTAACCCTAATAAATTTATGACTGCTGTTTTATTCTACATTGACACTCACTGAAAATATACCTTTAGTACTGAATAAAACTTGAATTTTGGGGACCAGTTTGGTGTTAATTACCCGTTTATAAGGTTCTGACCCTACATTTAGTGACAAAAAGTTATTGATGTTACAGAATAACATAATAATAATATAGATATTTAAAACAATATGCTGAATTGTGATAACATAAATAAAATATCCCTTTTAGTATTGATAACATATGTTAAATTAAGTTAACATCTAATTTAATATTATTAATAATACATTCATTAAGTTAATATTTTAAAGCGTTTAAATGAATTATTTTGTTGTGTTGTTGTGAATGAGCTGGCTCATTGTGCCTGTATACAACAATGAAAGCCAGAGGGCAGAAGAGAACATAAATTGAAGAAATGCATTTGTGTTTGCTAAAATTTTTATGCTTTCAAATTTTTTAAAAACAAACATGAGGCAAAATTGTTTTATTCCTAAAATGGTAAAGTATTATTGTTTTGACTACTTTTAATGTTCTGCATGTGTATTTAAGAACATATAGTTATTATATATCAAACTTTAATTAATTTCATATTAATTATAGTCATCAATCATAGTCATTAATCATAGTCGGATGTGATACTGTACATGAAAAACAGAGCCAATCCCATCCATAGTTGGGTTGCAGACCGGACTGTTTTTGTTGTGACACTAAACCCATCCTATATTGATGACGTCATTTTTAGGCGACTTGTTCCACCTTTTGTGTTTATGTTAAAAATTTAACGATTGTTTCGTGAGTAAAAATGGCATTCACCTAAAACAAATATCCTCAGCTGCTTTTGGACATGGATTTGAAAACATCTTAAATGTTAGTCTGCTGAGGGCGAGTTAATAAAAATGAATAAAGGGTGGCTGGAGCTCGAGAGTGATCCAGGTGAGAATAACCTGCAACATCGGAGCTAACAAACATTAGCTTGTACATGCAGCCAAATGAACGCTATGACATGGATTTTAAAGTATTTAAATGAATTTATTATGACAAACTATCGTATCAACTTGTATTGAGAAATGCAAAAGTGCGAATGTCATAGGATCGAAATACGGACGGACAAAAATTGATTGAAGTTGCGCAATTTTGTTTAGCTTAATTAACTAATTCTGAATATCTGATTTGTGAACTGCAGGTTTGTTCACTCTACTGGTGGAAGATTTTGGTGAGTATTCGGTGTAAAAGTAATTATGCTTTCAATGTGTCTCTTCTGCCATTATTGTCTATTGGGGAGAAAATAATGTTTTTCTCTGTAGGTGTTAAAGGTGTGCAAGTTGAGGAAATCTATGATCTTCAAAGCAAGTGTCAAAGGTATTTAAATTTAAATCATCTTATAAATTTGGCATCTTATAAATTTGGCACCTTTAAGGTAAAGTTGTAACAGTATACTTGTAACATGTGATACAATTTTGATAATATTTTTCCCCAGTCCTGTTTATGGCTTCATTTTCCTGTTTAAATGGATTGAAGAGCGTCGGTCCAGGAGAAAGATTAACACTTTGGTGGATGAGACTTCGGTCATAGACGAGGAAATCGTAAATGATATGTTTTTTGCACATCAGGTAAGTGCTTCGTGTGTAACAGATACAGTCATTGCAATTATTCCTGCAAGTCAGTAATTTCTGTTTATAGGTTTCTTCTGTGCTCACATATTGTTTGTTGTGTGTGTTTAAAGTTGTCAAATTTGTGGGTTTTAGAATGCAAATTTGCTTGTATGACTAAATCTGTGCTTATGTTTCTTAATTGGCATTGCCGCTTTCTTATTAAAACAATACATTGTAGATTCTGGTGCTATATTTAACATAATTGTCATTTATTGCTTGAGCACAGTAAATATGTTATAAAATTGCATTAATTTACAAAACATATGGATAATACATTTTTAATTGTTTTGTTAAAGTTACAATCAGAATCTTTTTGATAGTTGTAAAAAAATTGATAATGTAATACTCAAGCAAAATGGTTTATTTTTTTTTTTTTATTTTTTTTTTTCAGTGATCCTCACGCAGCATAGTTTTTACTGTTTATTTATTTATTTTTTTATTAACTGTTTTTTTTTTTATGGAATGGCACATACTAAAGGTTCAGGTTTGGGTTCAGACTTGTTCCACTGCTGTATGGATTCAGTTCATGGTGCAGGCAGCTTGTGTTCATTTCATTACTGTTACAGTACTGTGACTGTTTTGGATTAAATAACATTAATTAGCTGAAGATTTAAGCATGACTTTTCAAAATAAAAACATACATTACAAGGTTTTACAAAACTGTATTAAGAAATATTTGTTATAAAAGCATAAACATTCTATAGTATCAAAGCTGACAAAATACAAAGTAAAAAATTACCATAGATGTGACAAAATAAAACATGATTTGTTTTTTCAGTAGATATGGCAGATATCCTGCAGTGTACGGATTTGTATGTACATTGTACTATTGAGGTAGACATTGAGCCTATTCAAATGTAACTGGACGTAATTTGTTCTCACACTAGTGTTCTTGTTTTAATTCTGCACATATTTGTGTTAATTTAGTGTGCTTTTCCAGTTTTATTGAAGATTTTAGTTGTATAGACAGTTTTCAAAATCTATTTAAATATTGTATAAAAAGCCAAATCAAGGACTAGGTTTGCATTTTTAACTTTTAACTAGAAAACCTACGTACTGAACTATGCTGTCATTTTGATTCAGTTCAATATAGAGCAGAAAAAGGAGAATTGTTAAAAATTACATGGTCATATTTGACATGTTCATGATGTTTTCTTGTTTTCTGTTTCTAGTTGATACCAAACTCGTGTGCCACTCATGCTTTGCTGAGCGTCCTTTTGAACTGCAGTGGCGTCGAACTCGGCACCACACTCAGTCGTATAAAGGCTTTTACAAAAGGCTTCAGTCCAGAAGTATGCTTTTTTTTTTTTTTTTTTTTTTTAAATCAAGTCTGCATTGCCAGCTGGTATTTTAACAATGTTTTGATAGTAAAAGTTCTCGTTTTAGCTGTAGCATACAGTACTAGGAATGTTTTTAACTTCAGACAAAAACATCATGTATATAGAGATGAATAATACAAAAAATTGCTGTAGAATACATATTATTTACAATGTTTTGCCTGTTTTAGTAATTTCCCTTGTATGATTTGGTCAGTATATTTCTGGACAATAATTTATATACTGTATATATATTTTATATTTTTTATGTAAAATCTAATTGATATTTTTTTCCCAGAGCAAAGGTTACGCAATAGGAAATGCCCCAGAGCTTGCTCGAGCACATAACAGCCATGCCAGGTAGGTTACAGTCAGTGATACGCTTTCAATTTTTCAGATGCTCCAAGGTTTATGTGAAAAAAACAAAACACATCTTTCATTTGTCTGCCATGTTATATAATATGTCTGCCTTTGTACATGTACTGGTTTCTCAAACCTGTTTTGTGTGTGTGTTTCCATGGAGACCGGAGCCCAGGCACCTTCCAGAGAAACAGAACGGGATCAGCGCAGTGCGGACCATGGAAGCCTTCCACTTCGTTAGCTATGTGCCAATCAAAGACCGTCTCTTTGAACTTGATGGACTCAAGGCTTACCCCATTGACCACGGTGAGAGTTTACACTGACATGGAAAAAAATGTAAACGGAGTCAATAAATTTATAGTTCACCGTTTTTGATCCACTGCACAACCTGAAGTCATGTCCATGATAAAGTCCTGTTGTGTCTTAGGGCATTTCTTAGGTAATGGATAATGGGTTTGTTTTCACTTTTATTGATACATGTAGTGCTGCTTTGTGAACAAGTACAAAAAAGAGATTTATGATAATATTATTTTTTCTTTAGGGCCCTGGGGTGAGGATGAGGAATGGACTGATAAGGCTCGCCGTGTTATCATGGAACGGATTGGACTGGCCACCGCTGGGTGAGTCATGCACCAGTTAGCAAAGTGCTTTAGCTTCTACAGTCACCCTAAAGGTTTAATTCTAATGCTGCTGCTCTTCTTTTCCCCCAGCGAGCCGTACCACGACATCCGCTTCAACCTGATGGCGGTGGTGCCTGACCGCAGAATGAAGTATGAGTCCAAACTGGAAACTCTAAAGAAGAATCGGCAGACTATTCTGGAGGGTCTGCAGAAGGTCAGGAACTGAGACAAACAAAGTTTCTTCCAAAAGTTTGTTTTGGGCCTTTATGTCCAAAAATAATTGTATTGGTTTCAATTTCATTTCTGGAATATCTTCTGTTTTATTTATAAATTAGTTATGATTTTTTTATTTTTTTATTTGTTGTCACATCTTCAGATGATTCGACTCACTCAGACTGAGCACATTCATGACAAAAAGCAGCAGGACTCTTCCTCCCCAGATGAAAACACCCCTGCCATCAAAAAAGAAGCAGATGGAGGCCCAGGAACTTCCCAAGGATCCACTTCAGGTAACTTTCATTTCTTACATCTTTCCCTGAATCATTTCCTGTCATTTGTGTTTGGGCTTATTATTATAAATCTTGAATTTGTTCAAATAAATAAAGCAGCTTTCATTTCAGATTCAGTGGATGATTCAGGGGCTCAATCCAAGGACAGAGCTAGTCTCTCTGGAGGCACTAAAGTCATGGGAAAACCCCCAGCCCTGGGTGGAGGAGGTGCCCAGCAAGTTGCTAGTTCAAACCCTGTTGTCCAGCGCCTGCCTGCCTTCCTGGACAACCACAACTACGCCAAGTCCCCAATGCAGGTGAGAAGAGGTGGAGCGTTGTGTGTGTGTCATGCTTTAGTGGTGTTTTTTATTTTTTTATTTTTTCATTAGAATTTTCTCACAAGTAAAATACTTTGTTGTCACCATTTGTATTTAATTCAGTTCAATTCAGTTTATTTATATAGCGCCAAGTCACAACAGAAGTCATCTCATCTTTGCTAATGGTTGGCTGCAGTTGGTTTCTCTCTTCATTAGATCTGTAATTTGTGATTTGTAATTTGTGAGAAATTGGCAAAGTTTTGGGCGTTATAACACATTTTATGTTGTTTCTGATCAAAAGTGAAAAAAACAAAAGATAGAAGGTTGATTATTTAATGTCAAATAATTCAAAACGGTTAATAGTTTTAGCTTCAGAGGGTTTTAACGGCATTTGTTCTACATAAAATATGTCTGAAATACTTTTTTGGATGTAACTATGGGTCACGGAAGGTCATTTTCTTTATTTGTTTTGCTTTTCATCTCCTCGAATACACTCACTGAACATTTGGGACCAAATACCCTAAAAATGACTTGAAAGAAATTTAATTTGCTTGAATTTGTAATTTTTATACTGAAAAAAAAAATGACTGTGGATGTTTAGTAATGATTCTTTGACTGACAGGAGGAGGAAGATCTTGCAGCAGGAGTTGGTCGCTCTCGGATCTCGGGCCCACCCCAACGCTCGTACTCGGATGATGAAGACTACGATGATGAGGAGGAAGAAGTGACAACTACTGCGAGCGTTTCCACCAGGCAAGCATTGTAAGTAAAGATTTTATAGTTTTTTTTTTTTTGTCTATTTCTTTGGTATGAGCTAAAATCCAAAGTTCCTGGAATTTTAATTTATTAATCTGTTTAAGATTTAGACGGAAGGCAAGTCTTCGATCAAGAACAGGCCGGACCGGAACCGGACTGGAGAGCCAGATTGCCCTCAATGTTTTGGCTGAGAAACTGAAAAAAGAGGCTCAAAGAAAAGATTCTTTAAATACTCCTCTGTCTGTGCGCACCGAAGGTCGCACCGGGGGGATTTGTATCACGTCTGCCTCGCAGCCGTCACCCACTCCGAGCAACGAAAGCACCGACACGGCCTCGGAAATTGGCAGCGCTTTCAACTCCCCCCTGCGCTCGCCGGCACGCTCCCAGGCTGCCACGCGCCCGTCGAGTCCAGTTGCATCCCATCTGTCCCGAGTTCTGTTTGGAGAAGACGAGATGCTGAGGCTAGACTCCAGACATAACCGTGCTGTGCGAGAACTCGGCCCCTCTGTCAGCGTAACGCTGCTACACCTACAGGAAGATGGAGTCATCCATGCTCTCCCTCCATCTGGTGAGAACACACGGTCTTCAAAAATGTGTTTAAAAAGGCCTCTGCTGATGTGAACGTTACACTATATAGCTTCATATGTGACTACAGAAAACAGAGTGTGACTGTAATATTTAATTATGTATTGTCTGGGCTAACATGTTTTTTTTTTTTTTTTAAGGCGTTTAATTTATTTATTTCTATTTGTTTACCGATATAGGAGATTTATCTTCTGAGGGCACTAAAGTTTCTACTCTAGAGAAGCAAAAAATCAAAGAAAAAGCCGAGGAAAAAGATGGCTTGAAGGGGGGAGGTGAAGGAGCATCAGTGGAGGTGAAGAAAGAAGAGGAGAATAAAGATGGAGCAGAGGTGAAACCTGGCAAGGAGAAGCTCAACATTACAGAGTCTAGTGCTGACAGCAAGCCCCCCGGGGATAAGTACTCTCCTAAAGTACGTCTGTAAAATATATTTTGTTATTCTGCACTGCAAATCTTGCTAGCCTTGTTCATACCTTTGTAAAGTTTTTGTTTCTTATGCAGCAGCTCACCTCGTTGTGTTTTTCAGGAGCTGCTTGCACTGCTCAAGTTTGTAGAGGCCGACATCGCCAATTATGAAGTGACTCTAAAGGAAGAAGTTGAGAAGAGAAAAAAATATAAGGTGAGTTAAAGTTTAAAAAAATTATTTTCTAGTGAGATTTTTTTAAAGTGGATTTTAATCACTTGTTTGTATTTGTTCAGATTGATGATCAGAGGAGGACCCATAATTACGACGAGTTCATCTGCACCTTCATATCGATGCTGGCCCAAGAAGGTGAATCTGGTTGTTTCTGCTTCATTCTTTCACAGATTAGTTTGCCTTCTTTTTGTTTCTCCCATCAAAATTATTCCTTTAGATTTTTCATCAGGTTTAATCTATAGGGGCGTGCAAAACATTTGCACCATTTCAAAAACTGTTCATAGTTTAATACTGTATATGTTCAAAAAGGAAGACAAAAACATTGTTTCTGACATTTTAAGTAAGGTCTAGTATTTTTTTTTCAAGTTCAAGTCTGATTTTTTTTTTAACAAGAAAGGACATTATGATGGCTTTTTGTCACAATAATGTTTTTTAAGCAACAAAAAGGTTCAAATAGAATCTCTCACCTAAAACACTAAAAATGTTTAATCTCCAACATTTTGCCTTTTAGACACGAGGTAAAATTTCACTCATTTAAATGTCGACGTTGATCTAAAGCCCAGACTTTTGCACCAGAGTGTACTTTTCTTGAGGTTTCAGTGGTAAATCATTAAGTGTCCAATTGTGGCAGATCTCCACACTGAACTGGATATTTGGGCTGAGGTTGTCTGCCCTAAACCACCGAGCTGTGAAGAATCTCCCCAATTAGCAAGAAAATGAGCAGAAAACTTGTCAAGTGGATTCTTTATACCAAATAACTCCAAAGCTGCTTTTGTAAAACACTTTTTCCTTCTTTCTTTTCACGTCAACAAAACTTCTTCACACCTTCTCTTCTTCTGATCATATTTCTTCTGCAGGCATGCTGGCCAGTCTGGTGGAGCAAAACATTTCTGTGCGCCGTCGGCAGGGAGTGAGCATCGGCCGTTTGCACAAACAGAGGAAGCCAGACCGAAGGAAACGCTCCCGACCGTACAAAGCCAAACGGCAGTAATCACAAAAAAAAATCAGAAAGTCAATAAGTAATCTGTGAGCACCAAGCAATCATGGCAGAGGGAAAAGAAGCCCTGCTGCATTCCTGAAAGTTATTCCTAAGGACAGTGTCTGCTTGAATTTGAACTAGAACCTCTTCTGCTTCGTAAAACGGACCGTTGATGCTCACAAATGAACATTACTGAATTCTTTTCTACATTTTAGCTGTCAGTGTGGTAATTATTTCATGGAGCATGAACATATTTAATACACCTGTAACTGTATGTAGTCTGTCAGTATTTCCTCAGTGCCAATTTAGTAAAGTGACAAATAGTGTTTTGCACATTGAACTTTAACTTCAGCACGTTCAGTGCATGGACTCACAATGAAAGATAACATTGCTTTTTAATCTCATGATAGTTTTCTTGTCAATTTCAGTCTCAACAAGTCATGATGTGTCTTAAATTCTTGTTTTACGATAGAAAAACTTGTTGACAAAGGATCTTTACTTGTTTTTGTACATATATCTTTTTTTTTTTGAGGTCCTGCAGATGAAAAAAAAAAAAGTTCTAGTGTTATTTTTCTACCTGATGGATCTCAGAGTTCATATTCAGGTAAATGTTGACAGCTGAGTGGTTTTTGTACATATTTCTGTGTTAATTGGGTCACATGTATACTAAGTTATGTACTCGTTCCCTGAACTTATTTTAATTCTGAAATAAACAGTGAAAATAACTTCCTCTGATCTACATTTCTTTTGCATTTTAAAGTTTTTGATGTGACACAACTGCAGTGTTTTCTGGAAATTTTGCTTGACTAAAAAAAACAGATTAAATTTTCACTCAGTATTAGTTTATGTAACTTGCACTGACAGTAGGTGCACTCTAGGCAGAGTAATTATTCAAAGACAGTTGTGATCATTTCAGATTTGTCTATGCTGTAATAAATCCACGTAGATTGTTAGTTAAAACAGATTTATAAAACAAGACATGCTGAAAACTTTACCTACTTTAGTTGTTACTTTCAACCTAAGAAATATTAGGGAGACCGTAAATGTCCAAAATTGTAAATTTTATCAATTTCTTTTTAATTTAAAATGGGCCAGTTTTTTTAAGTTTACATTGTTGGGAATTTATGAACAATTTAATCCAGTTCATTTTGCACTTTTATATAAAGTTTCACAAAATGTGCAGTATGGGTGGGGGTTAGGTCTTAAAAAAAAAACGGGAAACCAAGGTTAATATAACTTACAGTTTTTAATAAAGATCATTATTATTTTCAGGCTTTGAATGATCAATTTATTATTTAGTTTTAAATCAAATTTATTGTTTAATCTGAACTTTCACACAGTTTGTGTTGCGTTTGTAGTTTTTTTGCTTTTATTTATTTCTTTATGTGATATTGTTAGGTTGGAAACAAAAAATTAAATGTTTTCCCACCGCACGCACATTTTTGAGACACAAACAACAATTTAAAAAATCACTATAATTTGACAAGAAATTCGTTAATTTATTAAACCGATTCCATTCTGTAGCTTGCAGGCCTGTTAAATAAGGTTCACAGACATTGATTGCGCTCTCTCCACAGCTTTCTGCTTTGTAATTGGTTCCTTGTTCAGATGCTCCTGTGTGGCTTCTTTATAATATGGCTTCTTTATTCCTCTCTCAAACCAATGTTCCTCTTTATCCAGAATGTGCACAGAAGCCATCTTTGTGAAAAGAACTCATCCATTCCATCCATCCATTGTCTTTTACCCACTTCTTCCATTTTGGGTCACGGGGGTGGTCACCGGCGCCTATGTCCAGCAATCACTGTGTGAGAGGCAGGGTACCCTCATCCATCTTTAAACAGGAGTGAGTGTATCTGTCTTCAACTGCCCCCTCTTATAATGCTGTTATTGCAAGCATCACTCCGCCCTCTTTGAATTGCCAGCGGCAATCAGCACACTAACGATCGATTGTCAACGCCCTAACAATGTGATTAGATGGTTCTGACTGTCACAAACTGGTTGGTCCACTAGGACACATATGGCAAACTCAAGGCCGTTGACATCTTATCTGGCCCCCAAGATGATATGTGAAACATAAAATACTTTTTTCACTTGAATTTTTTTTAAATCATTGGTTATGATGTCAAAAGTGCAGCAGAGAATATCAAATGAGACTTGCAACCAAGACAGGATGTTGGGTATCTAACTTGAGTTAATATTGACTCTGTAACTGACCCTTAGTTTGATAAAGGTTTTAATTTTGGCCCCCTTTTGTAAGTGGGTTTGACACCCCTGCTGGCTAGGAGAAGGTGCTGTTTATAAGACTGAGCTTTTTACAATATCTCAGGCTGAAGAAGTCTTTCGGATAAGATGAAATGTTTCAACAAACAATAATTCATGTAGAGGTGAACTGAATCTGGAAGGCCTTGATGGTCTTCTGTAATGGTGGTTTGCATTAGTTACGGCAAGACATTGTAACTTATATGCAAACCACCTGCCTCAAATAACTAGAAATAAAATAAATTGTTCTTTCTGAGGAAAAGGACTTTCTTGTTAGCCCGAATTAAAGTAAGACATCTAAAAACATTCATACCAACGGCAACAACAACAACAAAAGAAACAAATACCTGTGGTGTTAGGCCAAGACTGAAATAAGAGAAATTAGGTAAAAAATGAAAAAAAAAAAAAACTTTAAAGAGTGTAAGCTACTGATGTAACGGGTTAGCAGACTGGAGATGCAATGCAGGTTTCCAAATGCCACTTTTCATAAGTTTTCATTGCTCCTCTCCAAATTGCCTGTCATCACGTTCCCAGTTGATATTTGAAATATATCTGAAATTACAGTTTTTGTTTATTTTGTTTTGTTTTAAAATAATTTTTAACTAGTAATCATGTAGAAGAGTTTTAGAATTCAAATATTTTTGGGATACTTACTGGTATTTTTGTTTGAAAGTTCTGTAATCTATGTAAACATTTATTTTGATGATTTAAAAATACACGATTAGGGAAAGTGATGTTTTAAATGCTGACTCTGAACTGGACAAAATATCTTTAAAGATACCTGAAATGAAGCGGCACGGTGGCGTAGGTGGTAGAGCTGATGCCTCTCAGCAAGAAGGTTGTTTATTCAAATCCTGGCCTGGGACCTTTTTGGGTGGAGTTTGCATGTTCTCTCTGGGCATGCATGTGTTTTCTCCAGGTACTCTGGCTTCCTCCCACAGACCAAAAAATGTGCATGCTAGGCTGATTGGTAATTAAATGGTCCCTACTAGTGTGAATGGTTGCTTGTCTCATTTGTCTATGTGGACCTTTGACGGACTTGCGACCTGTCCACAATGTCCCCCACCTCTCGCACATGATGGCTGGACATGGGCACCAGAGACCCCCAAAAAAGGAAAAAGCAGGTAAAGATAGCGGATGGCTGGATGGATGGATAGCTGAAATGTCCTCATTGAGCAGAAATAAACAAATGCAATAAACCTACTTCTAAGAGCCTTAAATGTATCTTATGCATCTTAACAAATTCTCAAAAGATATTTGAAGATTTTTAAAGAGCAAATTCTTAAACAAATTTAGGGGTAAAATCAATCAATCAATCAATCAATCAATCAACTTTATTTATATAGCACATTTTTCAAAAACCACAGGGGTAACCAAAGTGCTGTACAACAACACAAAAGACAAGTTCATTAAAACGATAAAAGCAAACAAAGCAATAAAGATAAAAAAAATACATATACAGTACAAGTTTTACTGCAGGTGTATTAAAATGCCGTAAAAGTTAAGATCAGGTGTTAAAAGCCAAGGAAT
>JARVLU010001354.1:25694728-25719942 GCA_031762415.1 Simpsonichthys santanae
GAAAAAATCTTATTATATCTGCCCCTTTTTTCCAAACAATTTGTTCAAATGGTAATAATTCTATAGCAACAGAACAAGTGAATAGCTGACTGTGAGTGAACCTCATAGGAAGTCTGAATTATTACCACACACAACGATATTGACATCAGAAGCATTTGTAATGGGGCAAGGAGGGAGGGCACATTGTTTTTTGTTTTTTTTAGGGGTGGGGTCTTCCCCCCAACTTTTGAATAAATAGATGCCATTTCCTGTATTCTGGTGTATTTTAACATGCTGTTAAACATCTACTTTTCCCTCTATACATAAACATTTGATTCAATATCTATTTTAGAGAGCATGACACAACAAGAAGTAACCTGACCAACAGCTCTCCTTGTGTGAATGGAGCACGCTCCACTTCTCTCACGCATCCTACCCCGCCCCCCGGTCAACAACTGCATTAATGTAGCGCTAAGCTAGTGAGCAATACAGGGGTGTCGCCCCCCTCCTTCCCTCGTGAGCACCCTGTCAAGTCAAATGACCTTGGGGGAAGGCTGCAAGCGTTGTGGTGAGTTGTTGTAGGTAACCAGGAAAACGTGGCGTGGGCTTTTAGTGGTTTAAGTATTCTTCTGTAAATCAAGTGGAATGGATTTGTTCATGAAGAAATAGAAACAGTGCTGGGTGACCTAATATTTAATGGTAAATGTGTGTATGTGCATGTGGTGTGTGTGTGTGTGTGGGGGGGGCGGGGGAATGAGGATTTTTTTTATGTGAGGGGGACACATCCCCTTCACATATAATTGTTGTGATGTGTATGCACAACAAACTTTTAAAATATTTAGATGAAAAATATTTTACTAAAATGTTTGGTGGTAGACAAACTGTTAAGTCACAAAAATACAAAACTGCTGTTTTATTATAAAGCAGTCCACAAATCAATCGCACTATTGTTTTCCTGTCTATAGTTGCTTCCGTACAGTATATATACATACATACATGTATATTTTTTGCAAACTATTTATGTATACTCTGGGCGTTTGTAATGCATATTACCATTTATCAAAACATTTGGCTTGATAAGAGATGATATGCCATGATTTTTAGTATTTGTATCATTTTTACTTATAATAATATACATTATTTATGTTTTACTTTATTTACCATAAATACAAAGAATAAGAAAAAAAAATCATCAGACATTTTTTAATTCCTTCATATCATTGTTTTCTAATATCCGTCTCAGCCTACTGCTCTATTTTTGTCTTTTGATTCTCCTTTAGGTTATAGCTATTGCCTTGTTAATGTTATGCTATAGCTACTGTATTACTAATTCTAGGGTTTTAGCTAATTTAAGTTGTTATTATTTTTTATATTTTTAGGATTTTTACAGCTTTTACTTACAGTTTTGAAAATTGTAATTTTTACTATGGTTTTGAGCTAATTTAGCTTTTTGCAGCTGTTTTTCCTCATTTTAGCATCTGTTCTGCTTATTTTATCTTTAATAATTTACGTAACATAGTACTCTTGTCACGATCCAGCGGGAAGAAGTGTAGAACCCAGATGAAGGAGGACCGGATGGCTTGGAAGACAAAAAAAATGAGAATTAGTATATCTGCACAAACATAAACAAAATGTTGACGGTGCAGCAAAAACTTACTTTTAATCCGGTGAGGAACAGGCAAAGCAGATCCAGATCATGACGCCATGAGTGGACAGTGCTCGGATAAAAACATGGTGAGACAAGCACCGAGTCTAAATACTTGTTGTCAATGAAACTGAGCAGACACCTGCAGAAATTAGGATTGGAACCAGGTGTGCTCAGTACAATTCTTTAGCAAATTTCAGCAAATCCTTCCACTCCAAGCATTCAGGCAGCATTTTTGCAGGAATGGGATTTTTCTGGTTAATAGAAAATGTAAAAAAACAACTGAACTTGGACTTTGTAACTAAAGCTTGAAGTAAAGCTTTAGCAATACAAGTAAATCAATTTATCATTAGCTTCAGTCAAATATCTTACCTTTACTTTGATATTTTTTCTTTTGCAAAAAAGGAGAATTTAACACCTTTTTAATTTTTTTAAGACTAATTATTTAATTTCCAGTAATTCTGTCTTGATCAAAAGGTGAAGGTTTTTGGTAAATTTATATGTAGGTGTTGCACTTTCATTTTGTGTCACTATTTTTCTGTTAGGAACCGAGTTGCCAATGGAAAATGTTAATCTCAAGTGCTTATATTTTTATGACTTCAATCATATTCATCATATTCGTCAATCTTTCTCCCTCCAGTATTAAAAATGCTATTTTGTTTTGGATTTGAGTTTTAAATCTACAGCTACCACATGAATGTGCATGCTTGTTAGTGTTTGTGTTGGCCCTGTGATGACCCTCTCATGACTGAATTATACTGGTCACAAAGACTCACCCTAGATTCAGACATCCACATTTGAACTGTCTCTTCAAAGATCATACCGTACAAAGGCTCCTTCCAGGACCATCCCAGCTTATGTAGGGCGATGTGAGGGATGAAGATTGTTCTTGAAATACAAGTCAGAGTTGCTTTCAACAACCTGGTGACGGGGTTTCAGTTTCGATGTAAAGAGCAAGCAACAAATGGATGTCATATGCCACGGTCTGTTGCAACACTGTCAGTCAACCTTAAACACATGGGCTTATTTACAGATGTAGTCTGACAATGGAGACCTAGAAGCAGTCATGCATGCATATAGCTTCAAAGTAAAATGAATACTTCTTACACTTTAAATTATTTTTAATGAAGGTGCTCCGTTGAAAAAAACGATTCAAAAAGTGAAGAAGCTAAGCAGTCAGAGAAAGACAGTCTGAAGTCAGACTTCAAACAACAGAATAAGAACACCAAGAGATTGTGAAAATACCAGCGACAGCCCCTCAACACGGTTCCCCCACCATCGTACAGGAGAACATCTGCTTTATAATTGGTCCCATTTCTATTTATATCCCTACCCTCCTTCTGTCTGCTGCGGTGGCCCGGTCCTGAGAAGCCACAGCTGAAAGAGAGAGCCGTGGTGGCAGAAGGAGGGGACAGAAACGCAGAGAAAACCATTATCATAAATTAACCAGCATAGCCAGAGTGTTCATATGAGTGCAGTGCAACTTCGCAATAATTCAGCTCCCGAGGAAGAAAAAAATGGAAATACAAAACAACAACATAGAATGGAGTTATTTTATTTTATTTTATTCATTTAGCAGAATCAGGTGCTCACTGCCTAAACTGTGGAGAAACATAAAGGCCCAACAGTCCTTGAAGGCACATCGCCCGCCATCTTAAATATGACTGACTCCAAAAGTAGGTTTGATTGCTCTCTGGGAGTTTTAGTAAAATCTGTTTAGTGGTTCATGAAATATTTTGCTAACAAACGGACAAATAAGCACACAGACACAGACACAAACATTATTGCCTTTTTACCTTTGGCAGCAGGCGATAACTGAGTTTTCAGTGTCTAATTTTGATAAAGACATCTTCTTTTTTATCCAACAACCCAAAAGTGGAGGCATAGTTTTAACAAACACAGAGAAGCCCAGTGGAGTCCCCACTCTAGTCAAAATCTATCAGTGGGTTTACCAAACAAACAAGTTTGGTAAACCCATTCTGAATTCTTGGAATCATCAAAATGGAATGCAAACAAAAAGCTGCACAGAAAAGTTGTGTAATACCAAAAAAAAATAATATTTATCAGTAATTACAAAAATGTTCATATACAACACAGATTCCCTTCTTTTACTTACATAGAAAGACACAATAAAAAATAAATAAAACAGCCACCCTTTTATTTATTCTACCATAATCAAAGAGTAACATACAAATCAGCTGTTAAGATACTTCTGCTTTTATTACTATGTAAAATAATCACTGACAGCTGAACCTAAAGTGCCAGAGGGACTCTTTTTCTCTTACATTCTTTGGTTTATGTTTAGCTCCCAGGCAATAACATCCCTTCCACTCACTGAACAGAACATAGGCAGATTCATCATCTGAAGGGCGGGGGGTTGTGGGCAGCAACATCTTTGCAAAGATTTAAAGTAGAAGACACCAACATAGTCAAGAAATACTAAAAGTGGACTATTACATGCCTGCTGAATGCAATGCCAGATTTACTGCCCACAAACCTGTGAGAAAGCAACAAAACATGTCCCCTCATGCAGGGATGAAGCTACAAGTTTAAACATAATAATGATAATCTTTCTATTCTGTTCTATTTGTCAAAAATATCAGGCTTCTTGATCCCAGCTTTTATATGGATGTCACCATTGTTAAAGTACTGTATTTTCATTCATGTTGAATCTTCCTGTAGGTTAAAAAAAAAAAAAAAAAAAAAAAAAAAAAAAAAAAAAAAAAAAAAAAAAAAACTTGATCATTGGCAGCTGTTCACAAATTTTGCTTACAGGTTTTTATTTTTAGAAAACATTTGGTATCGTTTACTGGCCAAACAAGTTTTAACATAATATTGCATCATGCATCCCTACTAAAAACTTACATAATATTAAAACCAACATGTTTTATTCCTATCAAAGTGACTTTTGGCTCCATCCTGCTTTAAAAACCAGACATATGAAAGACTGTGTCCTAAAGATGTAAAATAAGTTTTTCAGTTAAACAACACTTTTAAGTGATTTTAATGCTGCCCAGATTCTAATCATGAAGCTCAAAACTGATTTTCTCAGCACCATCCTGAGAGAAGAAGCTGTCAACTGTGTCAGACGTAAACACACTGTTCTTTTTTCAAGTGTATTTGTAGTATCTTTATAGGCTGTGAGTGTCCTGGGCACAGTATTGATCTTTGTTTAAACTTCAACTTGTGATTACTTTCAAACTGTATGAAATTGACCTAAACTGAGAGCTACTTTATTAGTCCATTGTTCACAGTTTTTACACAGTCTATGGCCCAACATTTCTTATGCGAGCGACACATATTGGTGTCATAGAAAAATTATTCAAAGATAGTTTTTCATTCATAGTAATGAAAGACAAGTTAATTTTATCTCACAGGAGCCAGAGTGTAATTACTAATTGTATTTAGAGTTGGACGCATTATTCCCCTCTTTAACTTTACCTTATGTGACAATAGAGGTTCTGCAGCATTCAGGTCTGGATTAATTGTACAGCTCTTTATTAAAATTGAGACTTTGGATGAAACCAGAGTTTCAGTCCATCAATAATTAACATTAAAAATAGCCTTGCATAGGAAAAAGACAAAAAAAAAAAATAATAATAAATAAATAAATAAATAAAAAAAAAAGCTTTAATTGTGCTCCTCAAAGTTCAAACTTTAAAGGTTTATTTATTTTTTATTTGTATTTTTTATTTTATTTTATTTTATTTTATTTTACCAACAGCAATGTCCCGTTCATTTACATGGAGGGAGCAGGATTTAAAACGTGCGCCAGAATCAAATGACAGGGAATATTGGTCCTGCTTTGACTTCCAGCTTTACTTTAGAGGTCTATCCATGTACAGTACAGTGTTTTGGTTGAAACACTGCTAGTGACAAAGTGTGTGTGTGGGGGGTGGTGGGGGGTGAGTGTGTCCAGAGACAACACACGGAGGCACTGCAGAGTTCAAATAAAATCTGCTCAAAAGTGAAGCACACAGTCCCATAAACCCTCAGAGAGCCCTTTAATCTGTTTAGTATAAAACAGCTTGTAGTTAAAACCCAGTGCAGTTTGCTTTACCCTAGTCAAGTGGATCAACTAATATTCCCAAATAAAAACCTAAATACAGGAAATGTCAGTTGAACACAATATTGTTGCCACAGGATGTTTTGACATAACAAAATAATTTTTGCCATTCATAAAATAGAAACTACATTTTGCTGCATCTGTCTTGTTGAATCACTGGCAGTTTGTTTAGATGTGTTTAGTATTGATCACAGATTAAAGAAGCAAAGCCCTAATCCACACAGCCCCCACCACTATTGTACCATTTTTATAACAATGGTACCACTGTTTTTAGCTGCTGTACTAAACGCTGAACGAATGCTGTTGGTTAGGATTACACTTTGGTTAGTAAAAGTAGATTTTTGGAGATCATCTCAAGACCTCCTGACAGTGTTCCACAACCCACAGTGGGTTCCTGACCCCATATTTGTGAACCACTGAACTAGAGTCTCATGATTGGCATTTTTTAACATACTACCACTGAACCCTAACCCCACAGCTTGGTAATGAGCAGCTTTTGTTCCACTTTTGTGAAATCTCAGTCTCACAAATCCTTTTGAGACTTTATTTTCATGTGAACTTTCAAACAAAACCCAATTATGTGATTTAAATGTTTGTTTCTTAATCCCCAAAAGTTACCGTTTTTAATGCAGTGCTTTTAGATATAGAGAATGTCTGAAACTTTAAGTTGGTAAGTAGTGGGAACTGGGTCAGGAATCCAGCCGAGACACATGCTGACATTTGCATACACCAAAATATTTTGCATTGAGAACTGCCAGAACTGAATCTGGGACACTGGTTTAATTATTACCCCATAACTCCCTGCGTTTAAAGTCCTGTCTCTCTGTAATCACTTGAGCTCCTCTCTCCATCGAGGAATGACAGAAATCGTCATATTCTGTAGGAAAACCACACATATTTTACAAACAGAGCTTCATTACAGTTAAACCAAAGAAACAATCTGAAAATGTATTTAAATTGAAACTAATGTCAACATATTTACAATATTTGTATTTATAAGGCAACTTTTCTTATTTATTTCATTGCCATTCAATTTTTGTAGTTTGACTTGTTAACAATGTATAACTTCTTTAAAATATAGTCTATAAAGCTTATAAGTTTAGCTGTAAATCTTGTGCAGACACAAAAATAAAAAAATCATTGCAATACCACCCATGCACATGTTAAATCATGCCCAGATCCTGCAGTCTGTAAAAAGATTTAACGTTCTTCACTTTGCACTACTCTCTTGCATCCTTAATAACACCTTGGCTCCCCGCCGTGCTTAACACTGCACCAGCACACCTGGTGAGAGGCTCTCAACAAGCAGCTTGAGAAGAGATTTATTAGCTATTTCCTGACAACTGCTCAACATTTTGACTCGTCTCAGTTTGCCTTTATGAATTCCCGTTTCCCTGCTTGGCAGCATGTTCAGGAGTAAAACCAGAAGTGTTTTATCGAGATGGTTTCTAAGAAGTTGTTTGTAGAGGTGGTTGGTGTTTGTGTGGAGCAGACAATCTGACATGGAGAAAGAGAGAAGCATCGGAAGGAATTTCAATGTGTTTGGCCCAATTTGCAAGGAGTTAATAAACCACTGCTGTTCAAGCATCCTGATCCTCAAACTGCAGTGCTCAGCAGCTGCATGCACTGCGTGGTGGTACAGCTTCTTCTCCATCTGCATCAGCTAAAGTTTGATTCTGACTACAGCTTTTCATCGGATGTGCAGGATGATGTCTAACACCTGTCAACAAAGCCATAGGATATCATGCAGGAAGCTCACTGCATCAGAGTGATAAAGATTTTGATGCATCTGCATCTCTGCACTTAATATGCAAGTTTTTGCACCTTCCCCCCTTAGCTCTGCTTTTCACACATTTAACATTCATTAATTATTATTGCTATTTTACTCGTTGCTGCAAGGAAAAACGTGCACGATTTAATGGCATAATCTGTATCTTCACTTAAAAGGTTGCATCAAAATAAAACAGTTCTCATTTTATAGAAATAGATTATTGTGATAGCAGAGACTGATGCTGTGGCAAACAATTCAAATGAGGTAAAATTGTTTATATAAAATGTGTCAAAGTACGTGTTTTTGTCTACCAGTGCTATGGATATGACCAAGAACAGTATGTGGAATATTTTACTCTCCTTGTTATGGCGGATGGGACAGAGAAAGCAGCCAGCAGAAAGGGAGAGAACACAAGCAATGCTACTTGTTGAGCTGCAAGACAGAAAAGAGACAATATCCTGACATGGCTTATATAGCTAACATGCACAGGCTGACTTTATCAATTTCTTTGCTTTGCCTCAGCAATGTCTGTTTTTTTTTTTGTAAAATATGGACAATTGCTTGTGGCTGCAAATACACATGAAGCACTAAGTCAGAGACTTGTGGGTTTTATTTTTTGTTTGTTTGCACTGGAACCTGGCTCCATAGCAACATCTCTGGCTCAGTAATCTGTCTGGATGGGCTGATATCTTTCAGTGCAGACTACAAATTAGAGAAATTCACTGCCATGACCTGAGTGCTCGGGATCAGCAGCACATCTCTGAGCTCAACAATGTACTAGCACTGGAAGAGGTGATGAAATGTTGGAAAGTCAGCTCCCTCAATCTCTTTCTTAACTGGAGCATTAATGGCAGTCGTAGGTCAGTAAAGGCTTAGAGGCTGTGGATGCGAGCTCGGTGCAAAGACATCACACACCAAGGAGCCTCTCAAATCTGCTCAGAACAGCCGGTTTCGCCACCGCCCGAGCCTCGTGAAGTTCAAGCTGTCCTCAAATGTGTTGTATATTCTCCTGACATCTGGAAGAAGATTTTGCTCCATCAGAATGGGTAACAGCTTAATAGTTCAGATTTTGCACAATTAGTAGCACTTGCAGTACGTGTTGTAAATGACTCTCGGCTCCAACCGCACAAATCTGAGGACAACATCTGAACATTTGGCAAAGTTACAGTCCCTTTTGTACGGTGGCCCTAAGATTTAAATTAACAACATTTGAAAAAAACGAATTACATTTGAAAAAACAGAATTACATTAAGCCAAAGCGGCATTGGCTGAAATCACATTTGAAAAAAACGAACTCACATTTGAAAAAGTGGAATTAATTAAGCCAAACTGGAAGCTGTGGGGTTTTTTTTTCCTTGTGTGTATTTTTTTAAACTTTATTAACAACATAAAACAGAACAACAATACACACACAATGGAGTTTGGCTAGCCTTTAGCTTGTAGAAACGGAGAGCTATGTTTTGTTCAAGCTTTAACCCTAACCCTAATCGTGCCGTTTTTCCAGCGTCATATCTTCTTCTTTAAGCTTGAACAACACATAGCTCTCCATTTCTACAGGCTAAGGGCTAGCCTGCTAACTGTACCTCCATTGTATGTGTACTGTACATTGTTCTATTGTTCTGTTTTATGTTGTTAATAAAGTAAAAAAAATACCCTCACCAGTCACTACCACCACTTCCACTTTGGTTTAATATAATTCAGTGTTTTAAAATGTATTTCTATTTTTTCAAATGTCATTGTGTTTTTGTTGTATTGCAAAATTTCAAATGTAATTCAGTTTTTTCAAATGTTGTTCATTTACACTTTAGGGCCAACATATTTTAGGGCCTTTTAAGCTCAGTTGGCTCTGGCAGCCATCATGTATTGCTTTGACTCAAAAGGTGAATCAGTTGTCGACGTTCATCCAATGATACTTTT
Source organism: Simpsonichthys santanae (assembly GCA_031762415.1). Classification (NCBI taxonomy): domain Eukaryota; kingdom Metazoa; phylum Chordata; class Actinopteri; order Cyprinodontiformes; family Rivulidae; genus Simpsonichthys; species Simpsonichthys santanae. The sequence continues at coordinate 25,704,107 of JARVLU010001354.1, forward strand.
GTTACGTTTAATTGAAATGTGTTCAGTGGTTTATGAGATATTTTAGAAACAGAAACACACACACATACACACACAGGGAGAAACATCATCTTCCTTCACCTTTATGTGGACAATATGCTCAAGTTTTTAAATATACAATGCACACTAAACTAATAACAAATTACTTGGCTGTGAAAAGTTTAAATAAATGTCTATAAATGATAAGTAACATCCATACTAGTGGGCAAAAGTGCAAGACTTCTTCAGCAAAAAATAAATATCTGCATGCATGCCAAGGATGCTTTGCTATCATTATTTGATCCGCATCCCACCCTCTGTGGTCTCTTGCTGCTAAAAGGTTCTATTTCTGGCAGCAAGTTCTCCGTGAACCTTTAGCGCTCGAACATCCTGTTGGCAGACGATGTGTTTCATGTCCTGGCTCATAACCTTTTAACAAGTGCCAGCATTGTACTCACATGCATACACACATCTTCCAAGCTAAAGTAGGAAATGAAGCCATGTTTGGATGATAGCCATCAAAAATCTACTGATGATAGGGATGAGCTTAAATTAGGAAGTTTAAGTGAGCGACGTTTTATGAAACGTGCAGAAAAGGAGAAGAAATAGACACCAAAGTTTGCAGCAGCGAGGTAATGGAGGAGCAGAACAGGAGACAGAGTGTGCAGTGTGCTTGTATTTTGCTGATACAGATCAGATTTCATAAAGATCCACATGACTGCCTCATAACAAGGGGATGCAGAGAGGAATGAGATAGAGATATGAGGTGGAGGCAACCAGAGACACAAAGAAATTGATAAATAGCTGCTTACCCTCCCTGCAGCTGCTTTCTTTGTTTTTTATTTTATTTTTTATTTTATCCCTGGCTTGTGTTTTCCCTCACTGAGCTTTATACACTTATCTTAATTGTAATTTGGAATGAAAAATACATTTCAAGGACAATAAGCATCAATAAAAAGAGCATTTCTAATTGAATCAGTGGCTGGATGAAGAGTTTTGTGTTGGATAGCTCTGAGTTGTTCTCTACACTTCACTGCGACTGTCCCCAGAGTTTCATCCCGGCTCCTGATTCTTTAGTTCCCTGACTGACAGTGAAAACTGTGTTGGCATCGTCACTCCTTATGTTGAAGACTGGCAGGGGGCCAAGCATGAGGCCAAGATGCTGCTGAGCTCGTCATTTGCTCTGTCTTCTCTAACTTACTGAACGACTGATCAAATGATTGACTGCATGGGGACTGAATGAGAACGAATCAGGTGGATATGCTTAAAAGTAGTCAGCAATACACATGTATTAAGTAAAAAAAAAAAAAAAAACAGCTGTCAGTTTAAACCACTCTTACAAATGCTTATTTTGGGTCTTGTAATCTCGAGGTTGCAGGTTCAAGCCCATGTTGCATCAGGAAGAACATCTGGTGTAAAACAAATGACTAAATCTTTTATGCAAGTTCGCTCACAGTGGTGACCCTTGAAGACGGGAGCAACTGAAAGAAACTTATACTTACATACAAATGCTTGTATTATATTTTCATGTTTAACACAAAAACATACATACTTTATAACAATTTGCCTAATACTGATTGATTCCTTTGTTGCAGCCCTGACTGATGGAGAGCTTTCCTCCATTGAATCTCTGAAAGTATTCTGTGGTGTTTTGCAGTATTTTATCAGTGGCAGAACCATCTGAGAGGTGGGGGCCTTCACTGATCAGACTTTATTGTCCAGGACAACCCACAGTTGCTTGATTGGATTGAGACACGGGGAATTTGGAAACTAATTCAACTTGTTGTGTTTCTCAAATGACTTTTGAACCATGTTGGCAGTGTGACAGGGTGCATTATCCTGCTGAAAGAGACCACCAACATCAGCAGATAATGTTTTCATGGAGGGGTGTACTTGGTCAGCAACAATGCTTAGATGTTTTGCATGATTGTCAGGTTCCACTTGACTCTCTCCCGGTTCAAAGTTTATTTAATTTAATTTTTTTAAACACATTTGTTTGCAACATTATTGTTCTGCAGACTGGAAATGACCCAGCCCTCCTGCCATCACATTGTTCCTTTTTAAAATCACTTAAATGTTAATGCTTGACTTTGTTTCTGCTTTAAACGCATTATCTTGAAGGACAAAATGTTCCTTTATTGGATAATATATGACACCCACAACTATACTGTAAGGAGATAATTAATGCTTTACTTTAGCTGTCAGAAGTTTTATTATTATAACTGATTTGCGTACAATAAATATTACAGAGCATTACATGTTTAAATCCACCAATAGCTCTCTGTAGGGGTTAGTGTTTTTGAACAAAACCTTTGTGAAACACTCAGTGAATTTCATTTTGTCCCTCAGATTTACTGTTTTACCTGTGACTGAATTAAAAGTCTACTTCTTGAATCTTCATACATCATTATTTATTTTCAGTAGCAGCTGGGAACTCAAATTATACAGTCAATTCAATGAAATTAAGTCAGGTCATCTGGACGGTTTTTTTTTTTTTTTTTGTTGAGACGTTGCGTCCTTCATCCAAAGGACTTTGTCAGTCCGAGGAGCCACAACAAACTCAGTCCCACAAGCAGCACACTCACATAGTGGGTCAACAAGTTCGCTTGTGAAAAGTGGAGAAGGCAGGTCCAAGAAACCGTCTTATCACCATCAAACTGGTCGGCCCACTATGTGATGAGCTGCTTGTGGGACTGAGTTTGTTGTGGCTCCTCGGACTGATGAAGTCCTTTGGATGAAGGACGAAACGCCTAAAAAAAAAAAAAAAAAAAAAAAAAAAAAAAAAAAAAAAAAAAAAAAAAAAAAAAAAAAAAAAAAAAAAAAAAAAAACATCCAGATGACCTGACTTAACTTTGTTGGATTTTTTTACTTGGATTGTTGAGCATAAATTCTGATATACAATTAATACAATTTAATTAGAAAAAAAAACAATAACAAAAAAAACAAAGACCACGTTAAACTTTACAAAATGTTGAATTTTCCTCTCAAACAGTTCTCGAAAAGGAGTATACACTTTGGATGTTAAAATTTTGAAATTTCTACGCCAAACATTGTGTGATGTTTTGAGTTGGAACAGAAACATGACCTGATACTCCTCTAACAACATCAAACTCTGACATTAAACCATTCTTGGTGATGATGTATATTACAGCTAAAATATTGAGAAGACAACATTTCTGGTGGACCTGGAGGCAATACTAGGTCTACTAGTATAATATCTTGAAGAGCTGCAACAAAATACTTTTTTAAAATCATACTTATATAATACTTTAAATATAATAATGAAAAATAATTTAATTTTATACAGTAATTATAAGACTTTTTCTATAGAGCGTCATGCATGGCTAACACACCATTTCCAATTCTACATCACTTAAACAAAACTTTTTTCTTCATCAGCCCAGATAGTGACTGAATCAACAACAAAGTTCACAGAAATAACTATGCAATCTGATTAACAGGCTACAGGTAAATTAGATGTAATCAGATTGGGATTACAGAGTTTCTCATTTAACTAAAAATCCCCAGCAGGTAGTTAAAGCTTTGCAAATGTGAAGTAAGACTAGGCCCAGTGACTCATAGCATAGCTACATTGTGATGTGATAACCTACCTCACTCAATAATTTGATCCCATACGCTTACTAAGTTGTTATAATAATATATTTATTGTATTTGCACAATTACCAGCATCATCAGCAGGTGTTCATAGTTGAATTGAGCAATGTTTAAATGTTGTAAATGGTACCTTTTGATACACTGTGTGAAGTCAGAGCTTTTGCTCATATAGTAAATGCCAGGTGATTGGTCTTAGAAGAAAAATAATCATGTTACGCACATAAATGGCATGATTCTTTGTAGAGACTCATGTTTCAGTGTGTGTACCATATTCTTTTGGACTATAATGCACTTAAAATCCTTTAATTTTCTCAAAAATCAACAGCGAGCCTTATAAGCCAGTGCACTTTTTATATTAATTCTGGTTGTGCTGATCTCAAACTGATTTTATGTGGTACAACTGAACAATTTTGAGAGTTATTGTGAATGAGTTGAATAAAATTGGACTTATCTGACTGTTTTGTTTCGCTTAATGCGCCTTATAGTTCAAAAACTATGGTATGCTGTTATTTGCGAGCTTGTGTTTGAATCAATCTGACATGGCCACATGGTTGCAGAGGTGCTTGATTCTACAGCAGAAGGGAGCGGATCTGTTTGCTTTTTCTGGTTTCTGCTTGGAAGTTTTACCAAAACTATTTTCATGGGGAAGTCGATGCAAAATCCTTATAAACCAAGTATTAAAAGTATTTTTGATCCAAACGTATATTAGCAAAGACTAGCGACAGGCATCCAACCTCACTGTTTGTGTTCCAGATCTCCACGTGATCCTCCGCTCTGACACAACCTTTCCCTGGCTGCATTTATAATGCATTAAGGCATTATGCAATGACCATGAGTCCAGAACGGATAACAATAGTGTGGCAGCTGTCAAAGCACCAGGACACCAATTACACCATACGGCCATGGGCCTTTTCTAACACCTTTCTCTGACTTTCACCTTCTCATGTGTTGATGTGGAGCAGAAAACGAGCAAAAGCAAAAATGTGAAAGTCCAAAATGAAAGTCAACAGTGATCAAGAAAAGTAGAGATTGGCTGGATGATTTTAATGAGGAAAGGAGGATGTGAAATGAGCGAAAGTGTAAAAAAATAAAATAAAATAAAAAAGCAAAAAGAGGCAGCACTGAGGGAAGATCATAGAATCAGGGGCAGATTTTATTATGAAAGATGTCCAGAGTTCACACTATCTGTCAAGATTGTTTACCATGCTTGTGCAAATAGGTAAGAAATGTATACTAGTAAATAAATACTCATGCTGAGCTCTAGGGTTGATTAAATCCTTTCTCAAGCAGATATTTCACATCAATCACAATTATTCATAAGTTTAATTGTCCTTGTGTAAATTCTTCTCATTCAAGCGACTGAAACCAGATGGATACCCAATAATAATGCTCCTTCATGTGTTTTATTGAGTTTTTAGTTAGTATTGAGTTTAGTATCCATCTTACTTAAATTTCTGTGGACATAAAGGAAAAAGTGGCTCATTTAGTGGAGACACAAGGGAATGCAGGGAAATATTATTACACCAGGCTGCATGTTTTCTTTCTGTGCAAGCGTCACTTGCTTATTAAAAATAATAGCTGGAAAGTTGAGTAAAATGAAAAAAATAAATGTAATTTTTTTCTAAATTTAAATTAAATTATCAACATATGAAATTAAGAAAATGATTACAGTATGTACTTGTATTAGAAAGCCATCTTTTTAGATAACTGTCGTCATATGTTATCTAGAGTTTTCTGCTTTTATATATATTTTTTGTTTCTGTATCCTTCCCACCATGTATTGTAAAAATAATATATTCTGTCTTATATATTAACACCTACAAATGTTTTGTTTTATACAATGAATCTGAATGACATACACGCACATCCAGAAAACTGTAATGCACAGAAATAACATTTTAAACATCATTCAAGATGTTTCCATCAGGATCGCTATATAGTTTTTGGCATTATGTATAGGTTGCATAAAAACATAAATATTTAACATTTATGGGTCTATACCAATAAAGATGGTGACTACTGAACAATGAGTCAATGACAAGCTAGATGCTCCACCTTCTCCACATTTAACCCAAGTTTACTAAGTTTAACCCAGTTTAGTATTTTTGATTTGTTTACACTGCAGTAATGTTTTCCAGATTACCTCAGTTTATCGTTATTTTATAGGATCAGACGTCCAGAAGATGCCAGGGTTTATGTATCTAAAACCATCACCTAAAAATCCACAGATCACATTTTTGGTGCTATTTTCTGTCTTTCAGATCCTCTTTATATTTCTTAAGTTACTGTGAGTTTCTCTGCTGATGGACAAGAAAACATTATATTCTATTCTTTTATGCACTGTAGTTAAAACATCCAAATCTTTTTGAAGTTTACTTCATTAAAAGCTGCTCTCACGTACATTTTTGTCAACAATATTTGTGAACCTCTTTCACATTTTCACCTCTGACTAAAAATACTCATCTTTTTTGCATCCAGTTGTTATTGATTGTTGCATTTGCCTTGACCAGTGAATTGCAACACATTTATTTTTTATTTGGTGAACTGAATTGTGATATTTATCTAAATTGAAACTGTATACTGTATACAGTACATTAAAAACAAACATTTATTTAAAACATTTCACATATTTTATCTAAAGTATTGTTAGATGATACAAAGTACTTCATGTTTGATGCCTTACAAGTTATAACTTTATATTTTTATTTATACATTTAAGTTTAATGAGGCATGCTTTGCACCTTTTCTGACAATTTGAGGAGGATGATTTCTTCTGCTTTGAGCTCCAGTTTTAAAGCACTAACTGAATGGGACATACTCAAACATAAGTGGTCCAAAAAGATTAAATAAAATACTGTATACCACTTTTATTTATTTATTTATTTATTTATCTACCTCAAACACTATTTTTACTATGTCCTTTTCAAACCTTTTAAATTGTGATTATACAAAACTTCCATGAGTAAACTGTCTTTATGGAGCAAACAGACTAAAGTATTATACCCATTTTTCATAATTTTGTAGACTTACCTGTCTTAAAATTACAGCCTTTGTGTTCAAACACTTATTACAGTCAAGAGAGGGACTGTACAGTAACTGGAATGAAATAAAATACTCAACCTCAAAGTTCATGCTCAATAATCCAGGTAGAAAATCCAACAAAGTTCAGTCAGGTCATTTGGACAGTTTATTTTTTGTTGAAATGTTTTGTCCTTCATCCAAAGTCCTTTGGATAAAGGACTTCTGAGTCCTTTGGATGAAAGATGAAGGACTTGTGATGAAGTTCTTTGGATGAAGGACAAAATGTCTCTACAAAAAAAGAAACCATCCAGACGACCTGACTGAACTTTGTTGGAGTTTCTACCTGGATTATTGAGCATGAACTTTGATGTTTTGAACCACTTTGGCTATGGCTGACTCAGAGGAGCTGACAGGGGAGAGGGTGGGCCCCAGAAACTTATCTTATCACCAGCAAACTGGTTAGTCCACTCTGTGCCTGTGCTGCTTTTGGAACTCAGATTGTTTGTGGCTCCTCGGACTGATGAAGTCCTTTGGATGAAGGATGAAAGGTCTCAACACTAAAAGAAACTGCCCAGATGACCTTATTGATTTTTATCGAAAAATACTCAACCCTTTCTTGCACTGTATTTTGTATACTGAAGGATGAGGATTGAAAATGATACCTTGTTGTCACCGTTGTGATTTTTTTGTTGTTGTTGTCTCTTTCAGGTTCAAGAGTGGTTATGTCTGAACTGTCAGATGCAGAGAGCGCTGGGAATGGACATGACTACTCCACGCTCCAAGAGTCAGCAACAAATCCATTCTCCTTCTCATTCACCCAATCCTGAAGTTAAACCTGACCCTTCACATCAGCCTGCCCCTACGACACAAGCCCCTCCTCAAACGCAACCCCCAGCACAGTCCCATCCTGCATCTGGTCCTACCAAACATACGGGTCCAACTGGCCCCAGTCAGCAGCAACGAAAACTGCCTCCAGGGGCCGTCCCTCTCCCTGGTATGGCCAAGGCCCCGTCCCAGCCGGATCTATCTCGAGGCTCTCCCGCCCACCAAGCTCAGCAAACACGTCAGGACCAGACCCGCAGTGCAGGGAGTTCCCCTTCCCGACAACCCCCACCCCCTGAACAGACCTTTGGAAAGTTGTTTGGCTTTGGTGCTTCTCTACTTAACCAAGCCACCACTCTTATATCTGAAACCACTCAACCCCAGCAGCAGTCTCCAAAACAGTCTCCTAAACCTGGGGGGCCACCTGGTCCAGGACCTGGAGCTGCTAAACCTTCTGGGCCACCCCCTGCACAACAAGGGCCTCAAGCTCCTGCACAGCAGCAACAACCGCATGCAGCTCCAGCCTCCTCTAAGCCTAAAACCTGTTGTCCCCTGTGTAAAACAGCCCTCAACGTTGGCAACACGTCAGAGGAACCCAACTACAACATGTGCACGCAGTGCCACTCCAAAGTGTGCAACATGTGTGGATTCAATCCCACCCCACACCTAGTTGAGGTAGGACTCTTGAGTTGATCGTTTGGCTTTACTGTAACGAGGTAAAGGCTGCTCAGAAACTGTTTTGCACATCATAATTAAGCAAAATTAACAGATTTATCTAGACTTTTTTTTTTTGTTGTTGTTTAAAATGTTGTCTCTTGTCCAGCAGAGTTATTTTTAAGTCAGTTCATTATCGCCAAGGTGAACAGCTGGTAATTACAGATAATTACTGTGACTGCAATTAGTGTGCTGGCTTTAGTTGCTCTCAAAGGGTCAAAGGTGACCGCTTTGTTTTATATCAGTGCGCTTTGTTTATTTTATATTAAAATGTTCCATTGTTGCTCATTTTCAGTCTTTCTCGCAATTACAGTTCTTCATCACCAATAATACTTTTAAAATGTTTCATGCAAAGAACATTTCTGCAGGAGAGCGACTTGTTTATTACTATTTTTGGTAGCGTGCGCTTCATAGTGTGTGTTTACATGATGCTATTGAACTCTGCCTCCCGGTTTCTTCACTGTGTTTCTCAGTCAGCACCTGCTTGGTTCGGCTCTGTCAGTGTCTTTCATGTTGTCACCCAAGTGAAGTCCACACTGTGACTCACCTCATCAGTGACTGTACTCTGCTGTGGCACAGAAATGTATGATCAGTTTAGCACCAGAAACTGCCTTATAAAGTTCAACTGACTAGATTATTTTACTATTTACTGTATTAGTCCCATCCAGGGGTCATGTGTGGGTATACAGTATTTATTTTCTCTGAAGTCCCACCTCGTCTTGCTTCATGGTGTGAGTCTATGGGAACAACAGCAGTAGGATTTTGCAGGAGTTTCCAGAGCCGAGCAATAACAGAGTTTAATTATGCAAATCAAGTCCAATTGAATGATAGCAGTAATAACAGGCTTTCTGCAGAGCTTGGGCTTTTTATGGGAGAGTCTTGTCTTTCCAAGCATCTAGTCGTCACAGCCACTCGTGCACACCATTCATAGATTGCTATGGAAACAGGGATAATTTGTTTGTCAGCCGTCCCCTTTCGTGTTTGGCTGCCGACATACTGAAAGTCTCCAAAAACTTTCAGACTGCTGTTGTTCTGTTTTCATGACGGATGCAGTTCTCGGGTGTGTTTTTAGTTCTGCTCTGCATCCAGTCTTGCAAGTCACTTTAACAAAAGCTGCATTCTACCCAAACCTCTAAATAGCTTTTATTATTCCGTGTGAGCTGGCTGACTGGTCACTAAAGAAAGGGCGATAAACTTTAGAACACAATGCAGGGCTTCTGTGCTTTGAAGCTCGTTGTTCAGTGAAATTTCCACAGTTTATTTGGCACAATCGTCGCCCTCAGTTTCTCCCTTTCTTCCCTATGTGCCATGTTTCTCTGAATATGCTTTGTGTTTGTATTTTCTCCTTCTTTCTGAGCTAATTGTAATTAGTATTTAACCATACTGCTTCCCTTTGGTCAAAATAACCCAGTTTTAAAACTGAGGTCTTGTAGTTCATTCTGACCTAAAGGCAGCAGGAGGGTTAATGTAAGTATGGTGGCACAGCTGTCAGAGCAAAAAAAAAAAAAAAAGCACTGACATTACGTCACGTCACACTGGCTGAAAAGATTTGCAGTAGAGAAATCTCAGGAGTTTGGAGCAGTTTATTTATTGTAGGTTTTCTTCTGCTAATCTGTTAAAAACAGTGTTTGAAAATGGGATTAAAAAAATCTATTTTATAGCTCGTTTAGAATTTCAAAACGCAACACATATTTATGCTAAAAGTCACCGAGACAAGGAAAATGAAATTGACAGAAGCTGTTGATGGGCAGCTGTTGTGGATAATTCAGTCTTTGACTCGTGCGGTATCGATCGTTGCTTCAATGTCCACCTCGTGTTTTTCATCCACTTCACTGCGCATCGGATCCGTGCAGATTTCGCTGCCGCACACGTCAGCGAACAACACAAGTGAGTTGGCCTCTTCACACCAGCTGAGCTCGGGCAAGTTCTGTCTGAAAAGTCATAACTGCACTGGCAGCCACCCACATGTGAGAAGTTCTTTTTATTTCACACCAGATTCAAGTTGTAACATGTACCGGGTTTGACAAAGAAAATGGATCATTACAGCAGGTGCAATGTTCCTTTGTACTTTAGTTTTGTGGTCTACTTTCTCCTAGACATTTTGCACTTTAAATTGCCTGCAACATCAATTTGTGATATATATGATGCATTATAGCAAACATTAACAGCAAAGCAACAAAATAACAAATAAATAAAAAAAAAACAGTCTCAACACTGAGATGAACAGTTGTTGAAATATACGGTTACACATGTCACTGAAAAGGCACATGTGCAGTAACTGGTGTGATATACCAGTTCCCGTTGGCTCAGGTTGGCAGACCAGCTGCTCCTGAGAGTCCCAGAACCAAAACGAAAGCTTCGAGGGGATCGTGCTTTCTCTGCTGCTGCTCCTAAAATGTGGAACAACCTGCCAGGTTTCAAGACAGACATGCGTCCTCCCCTCACTGTTTTTAAATCACTTCTCAGGCGGCGGCTTTTGACACCACCTGAGATGTTGATTTTGTCTAATTTTAGTTTAGTTTTAACTCATTTAATTAAATAGATTTGATTAGTTTTTAATATTAGGCTGTTTTTCGTTAGCGTTTAATTGTTTTCATTAGGGGTGCACCAATAAATCGGCTGGTCAATTCATCGGCCCCGATTTCCTTAATTTTGCGAGATTGGAGATCAGCCGATAAACGATAAACCGATTTTACCGATTTTGTTTGTAGTTTTAACAACCATTATCTAAACTTCATTTATATTTCATGGCACTACTTCATGGCCTGTTAAAACAAGTTTTTTTTTCTAGGATGTTGTTCAAGGTTATGTTTTTCAATAAATAATATTGGGAAATTGAAGGTGCATTGTGACCTTATAACACCTGACAGTGTCGCTGATAAAACAAAATCGATATCGGCCAAAATTGAAATCAGCAGGTCAGACTTTTTCGAGATCGGTGATCAGACAGAAAACTGCAATGGGTGCACCCCTAGTTTTTATTATGTATTGTGACTGCTGTTGGTTTTGTTAACTGTAACTGTGCAGCACTTTGGCCTTAAGGTTGTTTAAGTGCTTTATACATAAAGCTTGTGTGGCATGATGACAAGGAGGAGCACCTGCATGTAAACAGAGCGTTGCTACAATGGTTAACAGACGGTACAAAGAATCAGTCTCTTTAGGTTATTTTGAGTCACTATCAGACAGACACAAGTAAGAGTCAGAAGAAGGTCATCATCAAATGGCAGATAACTAGTTTTGGGTGCCGATCTTTCTACGTTTTAGCCCTGGCACAGCTGACGTGCTGGCCAAGTGGCCGGGGGTGAAGCTGAATGGTTCGTCTTTGTCATCACTTTCAGTTGCACTTTGGCAAAGTTCTTGAACAAAAATACATCCATTCTGCGACAAAATGGGTTTTTATATGTACAGTATTGTAACAAATTTCTTAAATTATACGTTGTTCTCTTCACAGTCACTTTAACCGTGACTAAAAATGAAGAATTAAAAAAAAAACTAAAGTACAATGCAAACATTAATACATTTTTATATCCTCTGCTGTGAAAGACACACATTGGAACTGACAAATTGCTTTGCTTATTGCTGGTTTTAGCTATACATGAGGAATTAATACATTTTCAGAATCTGCTGTCTGTAGACCAAGTATACATTCTCACCAGGTTTATTCAGGATTTATTCTTCTTTATGCTCATTAAATTGCCCCCAGAAAACGCTGCTCCTATAAGCTGCCTTTGTTTATTCATTCATTCAAAGGTTGATGTTTTTCTTGCCATAAGAATAAATAATTTATGGTGAACAAGGTCCTTTTTCAGCATTGACAGCTAAGAAAATTGTTCTGCTGGGACAAATTACTGCTAATGAAAGGGGAAACAAAAAAAATGTTGGCTGAAGTAAGGTCCATAAATGGTTTTATTCCACGTTGATGTTAAAACAAATGTTCTGAATGTAAAAGTTTACAAACTAAATATTGATTAAATCCAAGTTCGGGTTCTCTAACCATGTCCAGACAAATCATCAACACTGATATTTGATCATCACTTCATTTTGGGGGGGGGAATAATCTCACAGTCTGAAGAAATATTTTGTGTGACAATGCGTTAAAATACGATTAGTGTCGAAAATAAGAGCAAAAAAACCCCAGCACTTTCTTTCACATTTGTTCCGACACAATGCATAATTCATTTGGAGCAAATTAGGCTGAGCTGCATCATAAGAAAAATAGTCTGCTCCTTTTTAGTCTGCGATGAGACGACGAGACGACAGAACGAGTTGAAGAACGGAGGAGGAGGAGGAGGAAAGGAAGGGAAGAGGTGAAAGATTGTGGAGATGGAAGAAAGTGAGAATCAGAGATAATGAGTGAGAGGAAGCCAACTGTTTGTCACATTGCAGAATATTTCACATCAATTAGTGCTGAACGTCATGTGTGGCTCTGAGTATACAATGCCCTTGTTTTGGGACTTTACCTCTCTCATTATGCTTCTCAGGGAGATAAAATAATGTGTCATTGTCATCTCTTCAGACTTTAGTTGTAAATAACATAAAGGGTTTTATTCTCTGCTGCTCTATCTGATTTATAATCAATCATCAGCGCTGGATTGCTTTGTTTGTCTTTCGCCTTTTGCTAGCATTTTCCACTCAACCTGGTGAAGCCAATCCACCAGACCATGGATTAGGTTTGGTTGCTATGATGTATTATGTCTCAGATCCCAGAAGTCTCCATAGAAAACAATATATTTTCCTCTGTCAGTTTTCCTATATGACAATTTTTTTTTGTCCCAACAGTTGGGTGTTGTGTTTTGATTCTGTGTGCCTATTATCGTGATATAGAGGTGTGGCAACATTTTCTAATGCGGTGGAGGCCCTGAGTGGGTCATAAATAAGGACCGAGTATTTCACACAGCTGTAGAAGAGGTGTAGAGAAACAGAAAACATAGCTCATCAATGATTCAGGTGTACATTATAAATAGTTCATGCAGCGTGGAGAACTGTTTGATTCCTCCTGTCACATAATGTCGATGCTTGTGTTCGCCTCATGCCCATGTGGGAGGAGAGGTGCACGATGCCCATACAAAGTCTGCATGAGTTTGTTCATTTCAATATTAAGATCAAATGTTATTATAGCAAATTCAAATACCCTGCTTGCACAAACATTAAGCTCTCTAATTTATGGCCTAAACATGGCTTTCCTTCTGGTTAATGAGCCTCTTTCAGATCTTCTGGAACATTAGGGCAGATCAGACAAACTTGAGTTTGCATAAGCTGCGTGTCAGCAAAGTAAAGTTCAGCTGCGGTCTTTTCTGGCTCTCATTAATGGTCACCGTTTGATGTGCCAGAAGTAATATACATAGTAAAGAAGCTTTAATAGCGTTGACACATGTTTCAGCGAATGTCTTCTAGCTTCACTTTCTGTCGACGTTGTTTAGTTTATGATGGGTGCCCACAGGACAATCTCTACACAATAGCACACAAAAGTAGGCACGCAGGCCTATTTGTGTAAAATGCACATATGTGCAAGAGCAGTACCAATGAGGCTGTTCTAAGAAAGAGATTTTTTTAACTGACTGTGACACCATCTGCACTAACTCTGTGGTGTGTCGGCTCATTTTTATACTGTATGACTTTAAACACAGGCTGCAAAAACTTGTGCTTTTCACACATGAGCTATTGATAAAATTGCACATGATGCATTCACCTGTAAAATATTACCTCAGTCATATAATATGATGTGCATTTTCATGCCATCTTGAGTCACAGATTGTCACTTGTATTCTATATCCTTTCAACCAGGACTGCTAACGATCTAAAAATGTCAGTGCCCTTGAAAAAGCAGCAGGTATACAGTGAACATATGTAAAACATGCAAGTGTTTCTCAGACCTACAGGAACGCAGTTGTTGCTCTTACATGCACCCCCACAATGCTGATGAACATGTGACTCTCATTCTCAAACATACTGGAAAGGTTTTCTGAAGGTTGGCACTCGCCTGCGCCTCCCTCAGGAGTCTCATACAAAAGCCAGATGGCTGGCAGCATCAGGCGTCCAAGCCTGCCGCGCTCAGGCAGGCTGCTCCCGAAGTGATGATGGTGCACCATCACATGAGTCAAGCACCCATCCAGTTTCAATCAGCTGGTTACAGCTTGTTGTTACCTCCATATTTCTTTTAACTGTTTGTACAAACTACTGAAGCACTATGCAAATACCAGAAATGTAAAAAAACATACATTTTGTTAATATTTCACCGGAGGAAGACGGTCAGAAATAGCATTAATTTATTTACTCAGAGTGCTTTTCAAAGATTTTATCTCTTGGAATTTTATTTAACGAGTCCATCCGTTATCTTCCGCTGGTTACGAAGTCGGGTCGTGGGAGCAGCAGCTTGAGCAGGGAGGCCCAGACATTTTTTTTTTTCACAGTCACACCTTCCAGCTCTTCTAGGAGGATTCCAAGGCGTTCCCAGGCCAGAGGCGTAGTCTGTCCAGAGTGTCCTGGGTCTTCCCCGGGCTCTCCACCCAGTTGGACATGCCCGAAGCACCTCTCTAGGGAGGCGCTCAGGAATCATCCTTACCAGATGCAGTAAGCACGTAGACTGACTGGCAAACAGAGCTTTGCCTTACAACTCAGCTCCCTCTTCACCACAATGAACAATGAGTTTGCAATACTGCAGACACTGCACCAATCTGTCTGTCAATCTCACACTCCATTCTTCCCGCACCCTAGAACAAAACCCCAAGATACTTGAAAGCAGAACCTCAGCCTCGACCCAAAGAGAGTAATCCACTCTTTTCTGACTGAGGACCATGGCCTCAGATTTGGAGGTGCTGATTTTCATCACAGCCATTTCACACTCGGCTGCGAACCGCTCCAGTGAGAGCTGAAGATCACAGCATGATGAAGCCAACAGGACCACATCATCTGCAAAGAGCAAAAGTGGAATCCTCAGGCCACTGAACCGAAATCCCTCCGCTCACTGGCTGCACCAATAAATTCTGTTCATAAAAGTTATGAACAGAATCAGTGACAACAAGCAATCCTGAAGGAGTCCAACTTCAATCCTGAAGGAATCCATCTTGCTGTCTGCTATGTGAACCAAACTCTCACACGGATTGTACTGAACAGCCTGTAGCAACATTTTTAACAAGTCACAGTTTGTAAACATGATTTTGGTTCTGAAATGCAAAGTAGAAAAACTAAACAAAAAAGTTACTGAAAGTACACACACACACACGCACGCACGCACGCACGCACACACACACATATGTGTGCGTGTGTGAATATAACCAACCACTAGTATCTTTTGTGCAGGTCCCAAACCCGGGTAAATGGTGAGGGTTGTGTCAGAAATGGCAACTGATGTAAAACACTTTTGCCAAAACTATAATACGAGTTCATTAAAGTAAAACCATACCAGATTGGTCGAGGCCTGGGTTAACAACGACCACCACCAGTGCTGTTGACAAACAAAGTGCCGGTGGAAGAAGCTAGTCGAAGACCATGAGGAGGGAAACGTGTCAGGAGACAGAGGGAGAAGAGGAAAAGTGAAGAATTTAGGACTGAGGGTTGCAACTCTAAATGTGGGTACATGACAGGCAAAGATAGAGAGCTGGCTGGCATGATGCAGAGAAGGAAGGTAGATGTTTTATGTGTCCAAGAGACCAAGTGGAAGGGCAGCA
>JARVLU010001354.1:25726812-25737018 GCA_031762415.1 Simpsonichthys santanae
TCTCGACGAAAAGACGTTAGTTAACATCACTTATACAATTTTCAACACAAAAAAACAACGGTTAAATCAGACAACTCTGATTTTACATTAGACGCAGCATTACTGCAGTTAGCCGGTAGAAGACAGATCTCTATCGTAGGCTAAATCTCTATCGTTTTTCTACTGTGTACCGTTTATATCGCGCATCCCTATTTCACTCTTTCCAGACTTTATATCGTCTGGCTCAGTTATTCCATAGAAATTGTGGACCATTCACATGTGCAGCTTCTACAAACAAAGCACTGTATTTTTCGAACTATAAGGCACAATATCAATGAACGGGTCTGTTTTCACACATAAGATGCACTGGATTATAAGGTGCATTAAGTGAAATACGTTCATTATGGCAGAATTTTGAGTGCCGAGTACCACATAAAATCACGAAGGCGACAGTGGAAAGGAAAAACTCATTAATACATAAGGTGCACCTGAGTATAAGGCTCACTGTTGATTTTTGAGAAAATTAAAGGATTTTAAGTGCGCCTTATAGTCCAAAAAATACGGTATTTAAAATGAGGATGTGTTTTTAATTTAAGTTCTAGACAGACACGCACAGTGATAAGGAAGAAAAACTATGAACTGTATATTGTAGCCGAGTGTTGCTGCACTGGGCTTGACACCTCGCTGCAGCCTGATGCCGAACATGTCGAGAACAATTGACGTTTTGGATGATGGTGTAACAGAACAGTACAAACTTGCTCTATGCTGTGTCCTTCAGGTGTGGTTTACATGAGTGGGTGTGTGTATGCGGTTGGCGGTTTCAACGGCTCTTTGCGTGTGCGGACGGTGGACTGTTACGACCCGGTGATGGACCGTTGGACGAGTGTGAGCAGCATGCAGGATCGGCGCTCTACGCTCGGCGCTGCTGTCCTGAACGGACTCCTCTACGCTGTCGGAGGCTTCGACGGCAGCACGGGTACGGCTGTGTTTTTGCGAAACCCCCCGTTAAGTGTGTGCAACTGCAGCGAGTGGGACGGTCCCTGAGGGATGCTCTCTGAATGTTTTGCAGGCCTTTCCACAATCGAAGCGTACAACGCCAAGACAGACGAGTGGTTCCACGTGTTGCCCATGAGCACCAGGCGCAGCAGCGTAGGAGTGGGTGTTGTCAACGGTGACTACACTTCTGTTTGTTTTTAGTGTCAGCACAGAGGACACGTTTTCACGAAACTGTCACACGATTACAGCAGTTTACTGCAGCACGACTAATGCAACTCACCAAATGACCCTACATTGAAAATGATGCCATGCATGCTCTCTTATCGTGATCGCAGGGATCCTGTATGCTGTTGGAGGTTACGATGGAGCCACCAGGCAGTGTTTAAGTACCGTAGAAGCCTACAATCCTAAAAGCAACACATGGAGTTATATAGCAGAGATGGGCACGAGACGCAGTGGAGCAGGTGTGTTTTAGTTTGTTCCTGTGTTAACTTAAAAAAAATGTTAAAATATTTGGCTTGATTCTTCTGCTTGAGATCTTTCCTTCACACAAAAACTGCACATGTTTTTAGATTTCAAAGAAGAATGTGGTGTATTTGCAGCCCAAGTGATTTGATCTTGAGGAAACTGGTCAAAATACAAAATGGTTGTAAACTTAATACAAATGCAAACTGGATGATCCTTATTTATTTTTAAAGCCATAATAGTTGTCAAAAACACACTTTAAAAACGTTTTTGATTTGTGATTTATTTATATATATATATATGTGTGTGTGTGTGTGTCATCTATGATCAATTATAACCATCATTCACCACTTAAAGCCATAATTTATCATGAACGAGTGAAATCAGTCATTGTCAATAATTACAAGTTGTTTGTTTGTGTTCAAACGGTGACGAGTACAGTTCAGAAAGTCTCGGTGCGCAAAGGATTGTAAGCTGTTACAATAATCCCAGAATGTATAAAGAGTCAGAGAGAGAAGAATGAAATCAGAGATGCCAGGTTGAAATAGAAAAGGTAAAGCTCTTCTGTTCTTCTGACAAGAAACATCAACTAAAATTTCATTTCAATTCATTTCAGTTAATTTTTATTTATTTATATAGTGCCAAGTCACAACAGAAGTCATCTCAGGGCACTGAACAGAAACATTCATATGTAAAAATAATAATTTAAGACTTTGAGGGGCAGGCTGCTTTGAATTTAACTCCATTGCAGAACTCTCATCTTGAGTAAGCATGAAGGCGACAGTGGAAAGGAAAAACTCCCTCATGAGGGAGAAACCTTTAGCAGAACGAGGCTCAGGACAAGCAGCCATCTGCTTCGACCAGCTGGGTTTGGTAGGAACAGATACACAATGGCAGGTCAAGAATAACATATTAAGAGAGAAATAGCATCAAATGAAAACTATTCAATTTTAACAATTCATTTAAGGAAACTAGGTCAGTTTTTCCTCCAGTAGTCTAAAGTTATGGCAGCATGACAAGCCAACCCTAACTATAGGATTTATCAAAAAGGAAAGTCTTTAGTCCAGTCTTAAAACTGGACAATGTGTCAGCCCTATGTAAAGAAACTGGAAGTTGGTTCCACAAGAGAGGAGCCTGATAACTGAAATCTCTGCCTCCCATTCTGCTTTTGGAAACTATAGGGACCACGAGATAGGCTGCAGTCTGAGAGCAAAGTGCTCTGTTAGGAAAATATGAAACAATAAGATCTTGAATACAAGGTGGAGCTAGGTTGTTGAGGGCTTTGTAGGTTGGAACTAAGATTTTGAATTAAATTCAGATTTTGACAGGGAGCCAATGGAGGGAAGCTAAAACTGGAGAGATATGATCTCGCCTACTAACTCCAGTTAAGACTCTGGTAGCAGCATTTTAGATCAACTCATAAGACAGGAATACTCTCCAGAAGTGATATTACCTCAAAATTCATAAAAATCTTTGTGCCTTAGTTTGCCAGAAGTTTCTAAGCACAAAAAGAGAGGCCATGTTGTAATTTGGAGTTGGTAAAGGGGGGCAAGAAGAAGAAAAGTTGTGAAGGTAATACTCTTATTCCCTATTCAAAGACACCCAAACTTAATCATAATCATAGATGTGGAAATAAAATGCATCCAATTTGATGATCTGGTCAAAAACAAACAAAAAAACAAACAAACATGTTTTTATGAGACCCTTTGGATGAGTGGCAATGATTTAGAAAATGTTTCTTAAGTTTTATTTTTATATAGACTCTACCCACCAGATCTGTGTAATATTTAAATGCAATTTCATATTATTATATGTTTGTCAAATTATGCATTTTGAGCCAGGAGGGAAAATACTACGGAAAACAAGTCATGATGATGTCACAAATGACACTAGTTTATGTTGTTTCTCTTTTATTTTAATGTGTACCGGTAATTACTGACTAGAAGGTGTAAATAATACATTTTTTCTTCATGTGCATTATAGCATGGGAATAATTGTGGCTGTAAAATATTTTAGGTGCCTGGATCTAATCACATTTCATGGATGTTTTGGAATGTTACAGATGCTTCTAATAGTACACAGAGATCTCAGGATACAGCCAAGACATTTGCTCCAACCAGAACAGTTCACGTGTTTGCTGGGCAAAAACCTGTAGCCCACGCTGAAACAAACCAAAACAGACACAATATGTAAATAAAGAGCAGGAAACATGACCTGAGCCAGTGTTACTTTGCCCCTGAAGGGACAGCAGAGGCCCACACATTTAATGACTGATGACACATTGTTGACCTGCAGCAATGCACTGCAGGAGAGATCGTGAGTCTCATTCTTACGCACACACTCACCCATATCACGTGTGGAGCGCCACCGTTTTTGACACCGCTAATCTTGTGCAGTGCACACCTTGGTAATTTGCCTTCTTACTGCACTGAACTTGTGTAATTATTAAGCAAGGGATAGATATAGCTTTCAGGGAACACAAATATAATACTTTTAATAGTCTTTCAGTGATTGATAAACTACCGGTAATGTTACGTTACAGTTAAAGATTTTGTTTTCAATAAAAGTAATCTTATTGACCACAAATAACTTTTTTTTCTCACTTTCCATTTTTATTGCAGGCCTTTATATATTATTGACCCTGATATAAAGGAAGCGTGATGGCTTAGTGGTTAGCGCTGTTGCCTCACAGCAAGAAAGTTCTATGTCCAATCCCTGGTTTGGACCTTTCTGTGTGGAGTTTGCATGTTCTCTTCGTGTTTGCGTGGGTTTTTCTCCAAGTACTCTGGTTTCCTCCCACAGAAAAAAAAAAATCAAGTTTAAAGGGTAGGTCTACTACAATAAGAGGAATTGATCTTTGGAATGGTCTGGAGGACAATGTAAAAAAAAAAGTGAAGTCAATACTGTACCAATATTTAGGAAAATGATTACAGCTATTTTGTTGAAGAGTTATATTTAAGTTGATTCTAATTAAACAAATTATAATAGGTATTTTGATGAGACTAATGTATATATTTTGTATTATAATAGCAAAGTAATGTTTGAATTGATAGTTTGAATTGATTGTTTAATAAGGAGCAGATATGATAAGAAATGTTTTCTTCTTCTGCTTCCTTTCATTTTATGTTTTTTTGTTTAATTTTTTTCTTTCTAAAAAAATGTCATTTTTTTTTTTTATATGAAATGAATAAAGATTATACAATATAAAAAAAAATGTATGTTAGGCTGCCTTCAGGCCCAGGCCTCCCTTGCAAAAGAGATCTATGATCTCAGTAGGATTTGTCTGGCAAAGTAAAGGTTAAACAAATAAGAATCATAACTGTAAAAATTCGCATGCTTTATTTTGGGTGATAACTTCTTGACATTGCTTTGTCATTGTGTTATACATTTATTTAAAGATGGAAATATTTGCTGGACTTGACATAAGTGGCTGTGATTATATTCCAGTCCTGCTTGCTCAATGGATGATCCTTCATTTCCTCTTTAATCCAGAGGCCTCGCCACGTGTCCCCATTGAAGGAGTCCCAGAGGATTGACCTATATACCTGCTGACTCTTACTGACCTGTCACCGGTTTGGCCTGGCTCGCTGCTGAGACGTGCTCAGTCACACCTCCCACTGTGCACTTTGTAGTCTTAAACTACTGCTCATTTAAGCCGTGCTTAAAATAAATGGAAATTGTAGTTGAAGGAGCTCTAAAAGGCACAACTTTTTGCACTGCTGATTTGAGATTGATAATCTCATTGCTACTTCAGTGGTGTCACATGTGGTTAATCATAGTTTAATTAAAAATGATTTAATAAGCTATGACGTTTCCATTTTTCTGTGAGTGCATGTGCATCTGTCCATGTGGCATGGGTACATTATTATCACTTCTTTTCTGGTTTTAACAAGAATGTCAGGGCTTGTCTGGTCAGTAAACTGGGTGACATATTTCCACACTCACCCAGTTCACACCTGCCTGGTAGCACAATCATGTGCACGTTCTAGTTAATAATTCACAGTGACCCACTGCTCCCATGACCTTCACTTATTGCAAATTAATTATGACCTCCTCTGTCATTTGCTTCATTAATCTCTGAAGAACCAAATTTGAAGGGTTGTTATGATGATTTTGGTCTTTGTTGTTACAAATTCCCTTTGCTGTTCTTAAAAGGCTGATGTGGCATCAGTTTTTGTTTCATCAGTGTCCGTCATAATTTATATTCTGGTAATGAAATGATTACAGCTGAAGGCTATATTTAATTTATTTTAGGAACATGACAAATATAAGCAGAGGTAGAACAGACAAAGTGTGATATAAAATTTGGCAGCAGCAGATTACTCATGATGCGTGACTGTGCTGCTACTTTGTAGAAATGTTTCTTTTTACTATGCAAACAGAAACTGTCATGCGTCTTGCTCTTATGTTTTCCTTTTTGTGGTATAAATCTGCTGCTATAAGTTATGTGCATTTTTCTCTTATCTACAAAAAATGTAACGTTTTATCCTCCCATCGATATTTTATCCACTGTAACTTGGAGCATTTCAACATTACAATATTTAAATCTGGCAATGTGTAAGGGAAAGTCTACGTCAAACAGGTGAAAGGACCTTCCTTTCCCTCCAGGCAATGAGCACCTAAAATGCTATATCTCAATGAGGTCTGTGACATGCATTTAATGATGGTTGACATTTCTTGCTCACAGCTTGTTGTCAGGTCCTGGCAGAGGCACCATGTGGAGAAATGACTCTCACTGCGATCAGACTGACAGTAAGAGGGTAATACGTACTCAGATTGTGTTGCTTGCACACACTGCTGCTTGCATGTGTATTTTTATACTTTTTCAACCTGTGGGGAAAAAAAATTATTGGTGTGTGTGTGTCACCATAAAATGTGGGACAGGGATATATCATTGTCACCACCAGCTGAACAGAGATATGAAGCTGAAAGAAAATGTAAACCGTTAGATTTGCAGTCTAGTCCATGTGCAATATTTAGCTGGAAGCTTGAATCTAACTTTGTGAGGGCAGTGTTTGTTTTTCAGATCTGCTTGTTCATGTGTGGGTGTGTGGGCTCCCACGGGGCTTCATACGGCTCCACGAAACTGTGCTCTCTGGCTCCCCCCATGGGCAGAACCTGGTAAACTAATCTCCAATCGCCCAATTAGTCTCTTGTAATTTATGCTTGTTTTCTTTACATTACTTTTTACTTGTATACAGAGGGAAAAAAAAAACAATTTTAAATAGATCTAATATTTAAGCCTTAAACAGATAAGTGACAGCTTTACTTGCTTTATTTGTAATTGCAAACTCAAGTGAGGCGTTCAAGTTCAAGTTTTTTGTAAGTAGAAACCAAACATTCCAGAGCAATTAATAACTTTTAGCCAGATTCGTTCCCTGGTGTGTATTTGCACACACATCCTCGGTCCAATGTGGTAAGTTGCTACAAAAAAGAGACATTAAAGGAAACTGAGGAGACTGGTGTTACTATGGTAACAGTGGTGTTTTGGCTTGTGGGTAAAATAAAATCTGTAGTTTTGTTTCTCAATAGGAATTTTACAGTAAAGTGTTTTTATGGAAGCAATGAAGCAAAAACTTTAAATAGTTTTAACCAAATTATGAAGTAAATGATGAATTGGGAGATTAAATCTATGCAAAAATAATAATAAAATTCAATAATTACTTTATAAGTCAAAAGAAAGAAAACAAATATGAATCAGAATCAGAATAAGCTTTATTATCATTTTACCGAAATACAGTGAAATTATGTCCGTACAGTCGTCTGGAAGAACAGTAGCTACTAAATTTTACTTACCAGCTCTGCAAAACACAGCAACAGCTCTCGGTTCTGCTCAATTCCAATTTGTTCGGTCCAACTCACTTTTGTTTCTGCAGAATACCCTTCAGCAATGAATGCCACAATCAATCTTCTAACCTCTTAAACCTGCTAATTTGCACAACATATGTATGTGTAGCTAATAAATTTTACTTACTAGGCTTTACAGAACAAGAACGGCTCAGCTCCTGTCCAACCCGAGAGATTAAAAAAGTCCCGGTGTAGCATGACTGATCCCACTGCCCCATCCAGTGTGTGCATGCTGCCGCTCCAGGAAGGACACTCCAAGTGCAAGGCTGTCCAGGAGTTAGTCCACCATCTCGGGCTGGTCCAGATCAGCACTGCGCAACCTGAACCAAACCAAACCAAACCCCACCACGGTTTGTTTTCTGCAGCCTCCAGAACCCGGGTCGCACTGAATCTGGATCAACTGCAGCCCAGGTGCTCACCAGTGAACGAGTTCAGCTTCAGAATTATTTGTGACTTTCCTGCACTTTCCCTCCATTTGCAGAAAGCGATGGTTGGAAGCAATGTTGACTTGCATTGAACTGATACTTTCTGGGTAATGTAGTACTTTTGACTGGCAAAACAGTGAATGCTTGATGAAAGAAAACTACAAAATAGCAGTGTTTTTTTTTTGTACAGTACAATATTATATACTGTACATCCACAAACCGTGATAGAGCGAGTCTGTGAAAGTTGAACAGTGATTACTGTACATAGATTTAAATTAATAAACTAAACTTCAGTAAATAAAATATTTTTCATTATTAACATTTCGTTGAGAATTGTCGTCAGATTTAGTTAGCTTCAGATGTCCTGTTGGGATTTTTTATTTTTTTTTGCCTTGTGACTTTACTTATTTTGTTTCACTTTAATTGCTTCATCAGCACTGATGACAGGCGTTTTTTGTTTTGTTTGTTTAAGAGGAGAAGAAAAAGTAAAGAATTAAGAACCCCTTATCTAAATGTTTATTATCAAACAACAGTGAAACTAAATCAGTAACCTAATTTATTTTACCAACAGGTAAGAAAAATGCAGCATTTAAAGAAGGACAAGACATTTCTTTCAGAGCTTGACTGGGATCAAACAGGACAGTCTGAATCATCAAAATCCCGGTTAATGAACTCCTGTTTGTGATTTTTAGTTTCACGCTGCACTTTTCTCCCATTGAGCTTTCGTGTTACAATATTTTGAAGGACATCATTACACTGATGGTTTAGCATAACCTAAGACAACAGAGATATCAAAACAAAGTGATTTTCACTTTTAGAAGAATGTTAATGATGGCATCTTGGTGATTTTCCGTTTCAAACACCTGAACGCCACAACCTTAATGAATATTTTACTGTAATTTGCCAAGAGGACTAGTACACATCTTCAAATTATCTGCTGGATGTGTAAATTATTTACGGTGTGATTATATGCTGCTGGTTCTTGCTACCACTGAGTTCATTTTAAATCATTTTTATGTCTTGCACCAGGAGCATCAGTGAGTGTTTTCAGAGTTCCTGTTTTATTATTGTGAATTTCTGCACCTAAGAACGTCTGGAGGATTTTTTTCTTTCTTTCTTTAAATTCAGCAAAAACAACTCGAGGATATGCTTACTAGAAAAAGTAAAAAAAATAATAAATAAAACTAGCTGGACATTCTGAAGCTGAAGGTGTTTCTCTTCTCATCTGGGAGGTTTTATCAGTTCTAAAATGTCTGGAGTGTGTGGAGTTCACAGCTTTATAGAACTGCATGAGAGGCCTGCTTATGTAGATTCAGGTGCAGATTAGACTGGGACTACTCACCCCGCACAATGGAGGCTTGTTAGACTCTGTCTGCCTGGCTCAGAGATGTTTGGGTCACCTGAGGTGTGAATTGGAGTGGAGCTGACTGGGAATCAGGCCTAATGATGCATTGCAAGATTTTTAAAGTTCAAATCTGCTGACTAGAATTATATATTCTTGTATAGTATCTGGGATTGCGGGACAATGTCAGCGTCACCTCACAAAATTCAATAACTTTGTGAGTCAGATCATTTTTCTCAGATTTCAAATGATAAAATGAAAAGAAGTGTTGCCTCATAACAGTCTGTGAATGAATTTTCCACTTTTCAGGTCATTATGCAGCAACATGACCCAGCAGGAAAAGGGAAAATGTAGCCCTCTTTAATATTTTGTCAAACTTTTTATTGGTGTCACACATCGTAGGTCCACTTTTAAAATGTAGTGACTACACAGAACAAAGCAATTACACTTTAAGTTGCAAGTGGGACATAGGTTAAAAATAAAAATAAATAAAAAAAATTGGGGAAACATTTAATAATTAGTATAACTTTTTCTCCAAACTTATTCCAACCTCCAACCTTAGAAAAAAGTTACTCTTGTGTTTAAGCTACGCACTGGAATGCAATCATAGCTCTCTTTTTGGTTCAGAAATGTCAGACGACAACTTGACTCCAGAGAAAAGATGTGTGCTACTCCTGCATTGTACCTCGCAGTTCATCAAAATCTGTTGGAATACTTGAGAAAGGTGATATGGTTTGATTTGAACTGTCCTTTCTTGATCACAGCAAGTATTTTGTTGCTGAGTAAACACCAGAATACAGTACTGGTAATATGAAAAAAAATATTTTTCAGTCCATTCACTCTGAAATTGTCAAATTTCCAAAACTACTTATTGTTTTGGGTTAGAAAAAGACATTCGAAAACTTGTAGCAAGCTTAGCTAATGGGACTTTTGCTTCATTGAGTTTATGAACAGATTATGTAAGAAAGGTGCCACTATACTAGTTATTATTTTTTTGTTGATAACACTAAGCTCATTTGTATGTGTCCTAACTGATTTTTGTTGTTTTCTTTGGTCCATGGCATAGTTTTACTACTTTTTGCGCAGGCCAAGTATATATATATATACATACAGTATATTATATATAAGTTATATAATCTAGCTGTTTTTGCT
>JARVLU010001354.1:25747736-25757904 GCA_031762415.1 Simpsonichthys santanae
CCGACACAGACTGAAGGTAGATGTCATTAAAGTTCTGCCTGTCCCCAAAACAATCGTGTTTATCTGAAATTTGGCTCTCACTGACTGGCCTTGACAGGCCGTCTTATTTCAACATGCCTGAGAAGTTTTGTAAACTTGACGCTCTCACCCTCCCAAACTACGGGCTGGCTTACTCACCGCCTTTGAGTCCCCTCCCCCAATGGGGGCGTCATTATGTGCATGTGTGCAAGATTTCTTTTCATTACCACATTTTCGACCTTCAAGCAGAGGTCAAAAATATGTTAGGATTTTTTTTTTGTCTCCAAACCCTATGTGTCATTTTTCACCTCTTTTATTGTCTGTCCTTCAGATCTCACTTGTAAATGAGTCTTTGAGGCTCAATGTGACTTATCTGTTTAAATAAAGGTTGAATGAATGCATTTCGAATGAACGTTAACAATTTGCTGCATGCCTTTTTTTTTAGATGCGAATATGTGGCCATAATTTTAAATATTGAAAAAACTTGTTATAATATTTTGGAACCTATTACAGTTTTATTGAGTCTAATTAATGTTAAGATTATTCCAAAAATGTAATTGTTTAGTATTTTTATTATATATTGGCAGATGAGTTTCAATTCACACTTCATTAATTAGCAATTTCAGTAAATTATTTAGTTTTTCTTATTTGAATAACAAGTTTTTTTAAATTGTGATTGTTGAGACATATCCAAAGTTAAGCTTTCTCACAAATGACTCCTGTATCAATTTGAGTGTAATTTATTAATCATTAACCACATTGTGGCCCAGATGGAATGTGCTCTTGGGTCAGGTACGACCCCGGGGATGACATTTGATATTCACTATTGATTGTTCCACCTCTCAAAAAATGTATTCATTTATATGCACACTACACTTCTTATCTGTGTACTTTGTGTGAGAGTACTTAATGCAGTCAAAAGATTTCAGTCTTTTTGAAGAGATAAAAATCCTTGTTTGGACAGGCTTTAATTTGCTCATTTGTTCAGAGGAGTCCAATGGTACTGCAAAACTGCTTTTATTTTAAGTAACAGACACAGCTATGTTATTTTACTAATTGTTATATCAATGGAAACATTAAAAATTACTATATCGTGTATATTTTGTGCAATATAGCATGTTTTTTTAATCTTAACTTTGCTTACCCCTATTCTCTCTGTTCTTGTTTTCTTCAGAAAAAAGAATGGCTCTGCCTGAACTGCCAAACACAGAGGGCTCTGTCAGGAAGTTTGGGAGATATTCCAGATCCTGTGGGACCTTCAGTGGGATCTTCCCGATCATCTGCTCTAGCCAAACAGCAAGCACCTCAGCAGAAATCACCCAATCATCTTTTAGGGCCTAACACCACAGGTCCTCAACAACAACAGAAATCAGCTGGTCCTCAAGTAAGTGGCCCTCCCTCTAATGTGAAACAAGCAGGGCCAGGCCCTCAACCTAAAGGGCTCAGCCAAACCTCTCCTCAAACCAAGGGTTCGACTCAGCCACCCCATCAAGCTAAAAGTCAAACACATCCCTCATCTCAGGGTAAAGGACCTGCTCAAACTAAAGGTCCTAATCAGCCCAATGCTCAAAGTAATGCCTCCTCACAGCCTACTAACCAAATGAAGGGCCCGAGTCAGGCCAAAGGGCTGACTCAGACAAAAGGATCTGCTCAGCCCTCTGCTCTACCTAAGGGCCCTTCTCATCGTTCTGGTGCCAAGCCTTCATCTGGCCCTGGTAAACCTGCTCCTAACCATAATAAGACCCCCACCCCTTCAAAAACAGTTCCTGCTCAGTCTAAACCCACAGGTAATAACCAAGCCCGCAAACAGCCGCAAAGCCAGGAGAAGACTAAAGCTGCATCCAAAACGCTAAAAGATGACGCCAAAGCCTCACAGAAGAAGACATTATCAGAGACTAACACTCCAAAAGACATGAAGATAGCTGATGAAGAAAAGAAGTCAAGACACCATGAAGTGAGCTACCTGCAACTTCTTCGCCTTCACATGTTACACGTGTTACTCCCGATTCACCATTTTGATTTTGTGCTCCATTCAAATAACTGGAACCATCTCACAGAATCATAATGTTGTCCCTTGTATTTCAAAATGGAACCCATTCGAGCTCGTTTATTTCTTTTTTATTTTTTGTAGTCATTTGTCCAATGACTTCATCGATGAATATTTATTCATGTCATTGTCAGTGAATACAGTGAAATTTATTTTATTTATTTTTTCATTCTTAGTTTTGTATTTTTTTTCTCATAATCATAATTTCTAACACTATTTTTTTATCAACTAATGCAATATTAAAATCAGTTTTGTTTTCATTTAATTGGAATTGAAATGAATAAAGATTTAAAAAAAATAAAAATAAAAAATAACATCATCAAACGTTCAGTAAAAAAAACTACAATTGCAGTAGTAGTTATCAAAATGTTTAATGACCAATATCTTCATATGTATTATGTAGCATCATATCATAATCCTTAACATCATACTAATGATCATCATCATCAGTTGACCACAATCATTCATCATTTTTACATCCATCCGCATAAATATTTCAGCTGACCATTATTCCTCTTCAGCCTGCTCCTGCATTTCTCTGTTTTAAACTGTTAATTTATTTAACTTTTAGTAAAAACAAACTAAAAACAAGGAAATGCATTTTTTTTGTTTTGTTTTATGTGCCACCTTGTGGTAATGTTTTAAGCATTCCAAGCATGTTCTTTATTCTTCAACGGTTCGAAGAATGCAATAGAGAATGCGTAAAAGATGTCAAATAAGCATGTAACAAAATGACATTTGTCTGTAAATGTTTGTATGTTCAATTGTGTGATATTCACTCTGTGTCTGTATATTTTTTATTCCATCTGTGTGTGCATAACTCTGAAAAGCAAATTCAACCCAAATAAATACAAAATGGTCAATAGTTGTGATAAGTAAAAATTAGTTTATTTTATATTGGTACATTTGGGTTGATTTTAGCTTAAAGATTTTAGCTTAAAAATACTTGTGTTGGTTATTTACAAAGTAATTATTTTATAATATGTTACTTTTAGAGACTGTTCCATCTGTATTAGGAGTAAAAATATATATTTTATTTCCATACACTTACCATTGTCCTGAAAAATGTCATTGCTGATGAGCTGGATGAAATAGTGAGATCTGAAATGTGCACTGAAGCTTGTAACATCACTTTAATGAGTTAATATGGAAGTACTGTACTTTATTGGGTTTTGATCCCTCTCCTTCTCTCTTTATCTTTAGGACCACAACAAATCAAGTATGCAGAGTTTAAGTGACACTGGATACTCTTCAGATGGCATCTCGAGTTCGCAAGGGGAAATTACAGGTCGAATCCAAGAAGAGGGATTAAAGCTTAGTGAAAGAGGTGCTTCCGTCCCCTCTGAAATCACCAAGTTAGAAAGCTCCATGAAACCTTTGCTTGAATCAAAGACTGCTGCAGATCTGAAACACAGGCCTCATTCACTTTCTGTGGGGCAAGACTACAGTCCAGAAGATGAGGCAGCAAGGGATGAATCAGAAGATGACCTCAGTTGCAAGCTTCGTCACGATTATGTGGAAGACAGCAGTGAAAGTGGTTTATCACCATTGCCAATAAGACAAAAGAAGACACATAAAGATTTAACAGATGAAGAATATATGAGGAGACAGATTATGGAGATGAGTGCTGATGAAGAAGAATTAGAAGAACTTGGAAACCAGAAATCTAAAAAGACACATAAAGCTGGCGGGGATTTAGGCAAAGAGAGAAGACGTCTCTCTCATCAATCTAATAGTTTTGAAGAAGATACAAAAGTTTCAGAGGGGGCTTATAAAACAAAGGAAGAGGAAGATGTTGTAATAGCAGGGGGCCTTCGACGTTTTAAGACAATTGAACTGAATAATACTAACAGCTACAATCGAGACATTGAGCTCAGTAGTGAACATGACCTTCGAGAACCAGAGCTTGAAATGGAGAGTCTGACTGGTTCTCCTGAGGAGAGGTCCAAGGGAGATTATTCATCCACTCTACCCGCCACTACTCCCAGCTACACTTCTGGAACATCCCCAACCTCTGTGTCATCCATGGAAGACGATAGTGACAGCAGTCCTAGTAGGAGAGCACGACTTGAAGAAGCAAAGCAGCAGAGAAAAGCTCGTCATCGGTCCCATGGGCCACTGCTGCCCACCATTGAGGACTCCTCTGAAGAGGATGAGCTTAGAGAAGAGGAAGAACTACTTAGGGAACAGGAGCAGATGAGAGATCTTGAGCAACAGAGAATTCGGAGTACTGCCCGGAAAACAAAAAGAGATAAAGAGGAACTTCGAGCACAAAGGCGCAGAGAACGGTCCAAAACTCCTCCGAGTAATCTCTCTCCTATTGAGGATGCATCACCAACAGAGGAGCTGAGACAGGCTGCAGAGATGGAGGAGCTCCATAGATCATCCTGCTCTGAATATTCACCCTCTATGGACTCAGAGGCAGAAGGTTTTGAGATGATTGGAGGAAAGCTTTACAAATCAGGAAAAGAATTCAATCTTCCAACTTTTACATCACTCTACTCCCCAACAGAGAAGACGTCAATGCCACCATCTGATAAAACTCTAAAAAGTGCAGAAGAAGTGTATGAGGAGATGATGAGGAAAGCACAGCTCATGCAGAAGCAAGGAAAAACAGTTAATCAACAGAAAGGTGGCTCACAATCAGATGGTGGGTATCATCTTGAAGCTGGAACTTCTCTAACTCCAGGCTCAAGCCCAACACAGGTAAATGCACCAATACCCTTCTCCACAACAGGCAGTGATTCAAGAATTGCGGGTATGCAAGCAGCCCAACATTTATCAAAAGAAACACAGAACAGAATGATGACACAGAGTGCCAAAATTGAAGGTGTTGTTGGAGTTGCAACAACCAAAGCTCAAATGAGTCAGGCTGCTTCAACTCGGCATGGTGGAGGCACAGTGCCTGTTAATAACAGAACAGGCTCACAGAGGCCATCACAACCAACACCTGACCCTGGATCATCTTCCCTGACCTCCAAAGTTTTTTCACTTTTTAAAGGACCCAGTCCCCCAGTTTCTCCCAATGCATCTCCAACCCAAAGCCCAACACATACACCCCCTGTGCGACACACTAGCGGTAACAGCAGGCAGCTGCCATCGTTGCCAACTGGTGCTACAACAGCTTCAGTGTCCCACAGTGCTCAATCACCTCAAAGGACAATGTCACCACGTCTTGTACGACAACAATCCTCTCAAGATTCACCAGTGATGGTAATAACATTGGGTTCTGAAAGGTCTAGTCCTGCTAAGCCACTGACTGTAAATTCCTCTACATCTCCCCTATCATCACCAACACAGTCAGGTTGTAAAACATTGTATAGCTCACAGTCTCCATCAACAAGTTCTCCAACATCACCCCAAACCATAAAACATTTTTCTCAAATGGGTCAAAATATTGAAAAAGTCAATGTTGGTGTTAGTGCTATGACCACAAGTGGACATAGTCGGGGTTCAATGGAAAATATATCTCTGTGTAAAATCTCGAATGTTCCAGGTACTTCAAAAGTTGTGGGGCAGAGCCAAACACTTCCAAACACTGCTGTTGTAGACCTAAGAGCTCCACTGAGGTCAGCCCCAATTATAATGACAGATCAGGGCATGGATCTAACATCTCTTGCCTCTGACACAAGAAGGTACTCATTAGGAGCTGAGCAGCCATCTGGTAGGCACACAGCAGTGCAGCCTCTTATTATGAACCTCAATGCACAAGAGCAACCACATGTATCTGCATCAACACCAACAACAGTTAGTGTCACTGTTGCAGGGTCAACATTCATGTCACAACCTAAGCAACCAGTTGTGTATGGAGACCCATTGCAGAACCGTGTGGATCTAGGTCAGTGTGTTGGAGCCGCTGTGTGTTTAACCCAGAGTAAGCAACTGATTACCGATCCGTCTATTCCTAAAATAGATGCTTGCCTGGAAAATCTTGAAATACAGCAACAACAACTGCAGTTACAACAACAGAAGCTTCTGCATCAGCAACAACTTCTTGAGCAGCAGCTTCAGCAACACCAACAGCAGTCCTCTTTTGCACGTTACAATTTAGCTAATCAGGTACAGCCACTGTTGATGAAAAAAGACCTTGTAGTGTCACAGACAAGTGGTGCCCAACCTGTAGTGACTGCTAGTGCCATACCTAGAGTATCTCCTCTTGCTCCACCATCAGTGTCTGGGGCTCTTGCTTCTAATGCACCCCATGACATGTATGGTGGCATTGCCTTAGAGCTTAAAAACAAGCCAACAGTAATGAACTTGTCTACAGGTAAACCCCATGTTATGATGGTGCAACTTGATGAGAACAACACATCACAAGGTGGCACAGTTACTCAGTTGGTAAAGCAAGAAGACCAAGTCCCTGCTCCTCTTCCACCTCAGGTTTTGGATCTGACTGGACAGCTCAAAACAGAAAATCAAGTGGCTTGTTGTGATGTTGTTTACAAATTGCCTTTTGCTGGTAGCTGTTCCGGCTCATTCTCTCAGAAGTCTCCCACAGTATCTTCAGAAAAAACTCCCACCACTGAAACATCTCAAGCAGCCCAACCTCTCCACCCACCACACTACAGTATTAGCCAACAACAGCAGCAACAAAAGACTCAAGTTACCCAAGGAATAACAATGGATCATAAACAATATCCTCTACCTACACAACCTACTGGAAAAATACAGCCCTCCATGTCTGATACCAATTTGCCTTCATTGACTGATGCTTCTCACTATCAGAACAATATCCAAGGACGTACTGCTGTAGATCTTAGCAGTATGAATCAGGTTTATGATGCTGGATACCTTGGCATAGGGGCACAATATGGTTCTTACACAGACCTGCGTCACCAGGGTGATTTATCAGCTCCTTCATTACCCCTTCGTCGATATGGCTCCATGTCAAATATTAATTCGGACTATACTTGTGGTTCACGTGACCTAACAGGACTGCAGGACTCTAACTTGGCTCAATATAGTGCAACTACTGCCAGGGAGATCAGTCGCATGTGTGCGGCTCTTAACACTGTTGATCAAATTGGGAGTCGTTTTGGAAATAATCCTGAACTGGCAGCATATGCAGCTGGAAGGGGAGGACCTTTAGCACGATTAAATCTCCATCAAGGTTTAGCATCAGTGAGAGCAAATTTGCTTTGTGGACCAGATGGGCGACAAACAGTGCATGGTCAAACACTAACAAATTTAATAAATGCTAGACAAGCAAGTATACGCGCCTTGTATCCTACTGCCATAAGAGGAGGTGATGGTATGATATATTCCACTATAAATGCTCCAATAGCTTCAACTTTGCCAATTACTACACAGCCAGCCCCAGTCATACGCCCAATGCCTAGGGGAATTTACAGACCATACCCTACAGGGGTGACTGCTGTACCCTTGGCTACTCTGACCAGATTGCCTCAAGTTACTCCCAGGATGCCTCTTTCCACTCAAGGACCATATACCTACCCTCCTCCAAACCAGCATCCTACACCAGCGACACCATCAGAAGGCACTTCTGTGTTAAGCAACTCAGAGCAGGAAACTCCAGTGTATCTCGGAAAACCTTTAATGACAATAGCTGCCCAAACAGCTGCAACCATTCCAATAACCCAACCAGCATTACAATCAGGGGCACAACATGTGTCTGTTCCCGGTATGCAAACCACAGCAGATCATCAATCAGACCATCTTCAACTTAACTCACAGAATCTTGCATCACTCTCTCAGGCTCAAGGTCAGCCTCCAATTGTCCAACCGGTGCAGCCTCAAATGCAGGCACAGCAATTACCTGCACAAACCGAACCTTTATCTTTGACCCAAACTCATGCTCATGCTCAGCCTATCAGCCAGCCTCAATCTGTAGTTCTGCCTCAAACCCAGTCAAAAGCAACAACAAATGAAACTGCCCAAACACCAGAAACCAAAATTTCTTCTACAACTGATACACAACAAAATAAGGATGATGAAACACTGAATCAGCAACAAGAGCAATTATTGCAGCTTGAGCGAGAACGGGTTGAATTGGAAAAATTACGACAGATGCGCCTACAAGAGGAGCTAGAAAGAGATCGTATGGAGCTTCAGCGTCACAGAGAAAAAGAGCAGCTACTTGTTCAACGGGAGCTTCAAGAACTTCAGACAATCAAACAGCAGGTACTACAACAACAACAAGCAGAGCGTGAGACACAGCTTATAATGCAAAGAGAACAATTGGCCCAGCAAAGAATGCAACTTGAGCAAATTCAAACTCTGCAACACCAACTTCAACAGCAGTTGGAGGAGCAGAAAAGGCAAAAGACAGCTGCAGTGGAGGCAGCAGCAGCAGTTGCTGCTGCTGAGGCAGCTGCTGCATCAGCTGCAGCTGCAGCAGCAGCAACAACAGCTCAGAGTGCCATCCAAGGGGTAGTTGTTGGAGGAGGAGTCCCTCAAGGATTTATAATTTGCGACCAGAGTGGTAGAGTAATTCAAAAAGATGGTCAGAGTGTTCAGTTCTGGCAGGATGGACAAGTAGTTCAAGCAGTGGTGGCTGCTCGACCTATTCAAAGCTCTGCCTCTGAAATGTCTTTAAAAAGCAGTGACAAACAGGCCGATACTAAGATTATGAAAAAACAGAATTCCATGCCTCGGCTGAGGGACGGCTCAGAGGAAGACTCTGTCAAAAGAATTATAGACAGCTGTGTGCAAACAGATGATGAGGATGGTGAAGACAGGTACTTAAATAGGCGTAGGAGAACAAGACGTATTGCAGACTGCAGTGTTCAGACTGATGAGGAAGACCAAGCAGAATGGGACCAGCAGCCAGTAAGACGCAGACGATCTCGTGCATCAAAGCATTCAGAGTCCAGCAGTGAGGCAAAATCAGAAGGATCATCTAAAGTGGCTTCTACAAGCATAGCTATTCAGACCACTAACGACTCATCATGCCAAACGGAGCCAGACCAACTAGGCAGGGTTTCACCTGCAATCCACATTACCATGGCAGAGACCTCAAAGGTTGACCTGTTACATTACATAGCAGCTCCTGAAAGAACTCACAAAGGAGAGAGCCTAGCCTGCCAAACTGAACCAGAATCACATTCTCAGGGCGTAGTCGCCCCTCAGCTGAATGTCCCTACAACTATTAGTCCATACTCAACAAGTCTGCATATAGTAGGAGCAAATGCATCTGACCCAACTACTCCCAGACTCCAAGGAGTTGCAAAGTTTGAAAGGAGGAAACCAGACCCTCTGGAAATTGGCTATCACCATCAACAAAATGAGTCTTCTTCTCGACATCCTCCCAAATCTCCCCAAGTATTATACTCCCCAGTATCTCCACTTTCTCCTCATCGCATGTTGGCGACAACATTTGCTTCCCAGGAGAAGCTCAACAAAGCCCATGTTACACCACAGCAGAAGGCTTTCACTGCTGAATCTCCTCAACGCCACCAGTCGCTGCCAAGACCCATAAAAAATGTCCAGCGTTCAATGTCGGATCCAAAGCCTCTCAGCCCAACATCGGAGGACCCTGCCAAGAACAGGTTTTCTCCCTATCATCATCAAGTTGTGTCCAGCAGCCAGGTACGAAATAATCTTTTCTTTGAACAGAATTTAATAAATGTTTATATTTTAATATACGTTCATAGGAACAGCGTGTTATTAACCTAAAATTAAAAAGGTAATTTGAGATCTAAAATAGCAATTTGGCAACTGAAAGTCAAATAAAAGGCAAGACATTTAATCAAAATAAATTTTTAATGATCGAAATACCAAAGTATTTTTCTACAACTAGAAAATTAGTCACACTACAGTAATAATACTTCTCAGAGCAAAAACAAAAGTTCACAAACAGGACAAAAAGCTGTTAGTTTCATATGAGTGTAGATGACATGATCTTGCTTGGAAGAAGAAGTGACAGAAGGACCTAATGCATGCTCAATAATCTAGGTAGAAAAATCTAAAAAAGTTAAGTCTGGTCTTCTGGACATTCAAAAAACAAAAACAAACAAACAAACAAACAAACAAAAATAGCATATTGCATAATCTGTTCAGTGTCAGGAGGGCTGTGATCAGTCTTACATCGGGGAAACTAAACAGCCACTGGCCAAAAGGATGGCCCAGCACAGAAGATCAACA
>JARVLU010001354.1:25772904-25785625 GCA_031762415.1 Simpsonichthys santanae
TTCACCTTTTTCCACCCACATGTTTTTTATGTTGTCAGTACCGGGGCTTGAACTGGCGATCTTCTGATCACAGGCCCACCGTCTCTAACCACTGCGCCACCACATCATTTTCCTAAAGTCAGTAGATTGTGTTGAACCATCCTGACCTGGCAACATTGTTGAAGGGGAACCAGTTCCTTTTAGCAGGAAGAAATTCCAGCAGAACCAGGACAATCAGCCATCTGCCTTGACCAGCTGGGTTTGTAGAGGACAGGAAAGAGAGACAGATACAGAAGGATTTTTCTAGGTCTAGTTCCCATGGGAAGACAAGCTGAACACATAACGCTACTAAGCAATAACTGCATGTGCAAACATGTACATCATCTAAGCCTATAGCAGCAAAACTAAGGGATAGCTCCAAAACCCCAAGCAAATCCAAACTATAGGATTTATCATAAAGGAAAATCTTTAGCCTAGTCTTAAAATTAGAGAGAGTATCCGCCTCACAGACAGAAATTAGAACTGAAAGTTCTGCCTCCTGTTCTACTTCTAGAAACTCTAGGAACCACAAGTAAACCTGCAGTCTGAGAGGGAAGTACTCTTTTAGGAATACTGTATACAGTATATAACAGTAAGAGCTTTAATGAAAAAAATTAAGCTTGGTTATTAAGAGATTTGAATATTAGATTTATGATTTTAAGATCTGTATTTTACAGGGTCTCAATGGAGAGAATCTAAAATAGTAAAAACCTGATCATTTGACTCGGCAGAAATGTGGCAGCAGCAGTTTAGATCAACAAAAACATTTTTTTTCAAGCCTCAAATGATATCGAATTAATTTAAAAGAGAATAAGTTTATGTTTAGATTCAGTTTACTATATATTAAAAAAAAAAAAGAGCAACTAGTTTGTCTGTTCAATTTATCGGTAACTGATTTATCTCCAACATGCAAGTCTTCACTGTCTTTTTTTTTTTTCAGGACATCATTAAGAATGCGATGAAATGGAGATGTAAAGGAATGGTCTGCTTTCTCTCTTCCTCTGATTTGGGAAACAATCCAACATTCTGCTAACAGAAGGAAA
This sequence comes from Simpsonichthys santanae, assembly GCA_031762415.1. Taxonomy (NCBI): domain Eukaryota; kingdom Metazoa; phylum Chordata; class Actinopteri; order Cyprinodontiformes; family Rivulidae; genus Simpsonichthys; species Simpsonichthys santanae. The sequence continues at coordinate 25,773,966 of JARVLU010001354.1, forward strand.
AAGTTGGATATGATGGGGGAAGCAGCACGTTTGTTCATGCTCGGAAACGCAGTAAAGGAAGCGACACAGCGCCCTCTACAGAGACTTTTCTGCAACAGCTCCCATGTCTGAGGAGTACACATTGCTCAAGGCTTCCTGATTCTACATTGATGTCTTCAGAGTGTTTTCGAGCAAAATAAATAAATAAATAAATAAAATAAAATAAAAAATAAACAACACAAGAAACAGGCTGGATTCTATAGGTTTTCCTTATGATAAAGCAAGTGATCTTAGCCTACAACAACACCATATAACTGGAACAGACAAAGCTTACTACAGCAACAACAACCAACCTGGAGATTCTATTAAAATCCTTGACTGCTTGGTTTCTGTGATCTCCACAGTACATTCCAGTACAGTAGAGGGAATTCAACCCTTTTTTGAATGTGTTTTATTCATTGCTTGTTTTTTTTCAGTGTCTACAGAATGCATTGTGTAAATGTGGACACGAGAATGCACACACAATTGAAAAAGAGAAGAAGAAAAAAAGCCCATATCAATCCTGTTTTTTTTTTTTTTTTTCATCACCTATAAAATGCCGCTGCTTATTAGTTGTAGGTTGTTTTTTGGGACGGGGATTACTGCCAGTGTGCCGATAAGTGTGAGATTCACACAGACGAGAGGACCAAATGAAAGTGGCCACGGCTTTTTTTAGCCATTGTAAAGCCATCATTATGTTCATCTCCAGAGCCTTGTGGGACTTTATCCTTTTTTTTTTCTCTTTCTCTCTTCTTTTAATTGTTTTATTCTTTGTTTCATTGTTGTTGTTTTTTTGGCCTGATCATGAAAGGAAGAGCCTTATTTGCTGTTTTTACTTGTATACCTCATGTTAAAAAGCGTCCATATCGTCCTGAGTTTCTTTTTACACTGTATGATATTGTATGTACATACAACAAATCAGAGATCTATGTAAATTTGTCATTTGTGTATTTAATGAATCGCACTCCAGCTGGTTTCTTTTTAATGTGGTTATGTGTTTTATGTTGGTAAATCTTTGTATTTTCACTTTATATTTGTTTGAATCGCTGTTTTATTGCATCAGATATTTTTGCTTATTGGTTTTTAAAAAGCAATAGCATGCAGCAAATGGTATTTAGCACAATAAATATCGTCTCAGTTCGTGGCGGAAATATCAAACACGTCGGTCGGCAAACAGCAGTAATGAAATCTGTCAGAGGGTTCACAACTACAGTATCACATGTACAGACATGCATGGTATATTCAGCATGCAGACGTGGATGTCCACAATCTCACACACTTCATAAACATATATATATTGATCTCTTACAAATACATACACACTGTACACAGTACACTCTTTGCATCCATGTTCCACTTCAGAGCCAAGGTCAAGTTCTCATCAAACAGACTTGTTAACCTCCCGCTGATTAATGAGGTTACCGAGTCACTAACAAGCTGGGCCCACTGCCTCTGTTTGTGCAGACTACACACACAAGCATGCATCAAGATACAGGAGAGGGTGAAAGCAATTATCAAGTCAAATGTTCTATGCAATGACTCATTTTGAACCTAGAAGCGATTTAGCCTGAATCAGTTCATCATCATCGCAAGAAAAACAACACACTTATGAACTAAAATCCTGAAAAAAAAAAAAAAAAAAAAGGGGGAACTGAAAATGTTTTTACTTAGAAACTTGTCTGTATGAATTTGATTACTGAATATTGTTTTTATTTTTGTGGCATGTTTTGACCCCTCGTTCCCCACACTTGGAGGGGAGGGGGACTTGTTGCCAAAGGGTAAACTGTGTAGACTGTCGGTTTTGAATGTCCACCATCATGTCGCTTCGAAGCATGGGTTTGCTTGGCTTTGTCTGGCTGTTTGTAAGCCCTCATTGAGTTGTTGTGCATTTTGGCTGACCCCGGGCTCCTCAGTGTTTGGCTTGCAGTGACTGTCTGTGCGGCTGTAAACCTGTAACGCAGATGGTCAACACTTCCTCATAAATAAGTGTCAATGTATATATTGGGTGTTGGTATAACCTGTGGGCTGAATGGAATGTTTATATTGGATATTTCATTGTCAATGAACCCACTCAGCAGCCAAGCCATTTGAAAGGTGCATGATTAGAGCCTTCATTCTTTGAAGTTGTGCTAGAATTTATCATTTTCTTTCAAAAATAAAAAAATAAAAAAAGGATGGCATGATTTTTCCACAAAGGTTTGCCTAACAAACCTCGACCGTCACTGGCCAGTGAAGAGAAAATCAGCGAGTTAAAGATGTTCAACCAGTCATTCACGAATCAGGGCATGTCATTTTCCAAAGCACAAAGCCTGACTGGTAGCGCTTGCTGCTCAACGATGCGCAAAGATAGAGGTCACGTAAAAGCGAGCGACGTGAGTTCTGCGTCAGAAAAAAAAAAAAAAAAAAAAAAAAACAGTGCAGTGAAGTCATGAGGTGCATGAGACCAAAACAGCCTTCAGTGCAGCCATGCAGACGAACAGGAAGGCAGACAGATACATTTTCAAACTTTTTCTGTAAATACAACTTCATTTCTTTGTACAGCTTTTGAGTTTTGAGAACGGCCGTCATGTTCATCCCCATGCCGTATTCGCTGCCAACTTTTGTGGATAAAATATTTATTATTACCACAATAATGATGATGATGATGATGAAACTAATGATGATTATGAATATTATTGCATAAGCATATAGTGTTTGTGGCTGACCTGTATTGACTCTTTACAACAGTGGAGCAAAACTCGTACTCTGAAACGTTCAGTGTGTGTAGGGGTTCCATACTTATTCTATTTCCAAAACGAATCAAATAAAGCTAGAAGGCCTGAGGCCTTCAGTTTGACGGATATGATCTGAGGCGATAAAGGCAAGCAGCGGGAAGAAACTAAAAATCTGAAAAACGTCATTCACTGTTGTAAGTGCAATGAGCAAACTGTCAGTCGTGTATCCATTGTGAAACCTTGTGTTCTGTTCAGTGTATTCCTGTAAACAGGTAGAGTACATTTTGGTGCATCATGTCAAGTAATGTGAAAATATTGACCCTGCAATTTCCAAACAAGAGAATAAAAAGAAAAGGAGTTTATTGTGATTGCTGTGTGCAGTTTCTCTGTGCCACCAGTTTTCCTTGCAGGGACTGATGCAAACACTTGTTTGTGCAGCTGATTGGCTGCAGAATTAAAAGATTAGGAATAAGACCCCCATAGCAATCGAACTGTTCTGATTGCTCCAGGCTTCATGTGCTGAGGAGCTGATGACTTATCCCAGTGTGGGTGGTAGAGAGAGAAGTGTGAAGATCAGTGTTTGGTAATCCAAAAGAAGAGATGGAGGTGTGAGAGTCTATTTGTACAAGATGGAGGCATCAAATGGTTTCCATTGTTGCTCCTCATCTACAGTCCACCAGTTGATGCAGGAACATTCTCAAGCTGCTTTCGTGCAAGTATATAATAATCACATCTTTAGCACTATGTCTACAGGTTGCACCAAACAGAGTTTAAACTGATATCAACATTGTAGGGGAAACGCATGAGATCTCTGAGCACCTTTTCACAGGTGTTCACACTAACTGTTCAGAGTTATGTAATAAATGTTGACCAACCTCAATCAAAAGAATAATGTGAGTCCTTTAACAATATTTTAATTCTCCTCACTCAAAGAAGAGATAAAGAACCTGGTAATTTAAATACACAATTCTGTAACATTTATTCTCAGCTTGTGAATAATGACAATACTGTATGTAGCAAAGTAGTGTTATTTCAAAAGGTGAATGATTTAAATAAAGACCATGAGAAGAGGTGTATGCAATTTGGACTAAAGTTTCAGCTCTAACGTTAAAATTTTGGTAAACTTTATTTCAGATTTGTGAACTTCAATTATGTCTAAGGAACGACAGTTCTTGGCAAAGTTCATACTTTGTTAGAGATTTGTTTTTGGAGACACCAAGTCTGTCTCTTCTCAAGAAAGACAGTTGCTTAGCCCAAAGGGTGGTTTATTAACACAGAGGGTTAATTATCATACAGTATGGAGCCAGGGTGGTCCAGGATGTCAACTTTAATTGTAGATTCAGCAGAGAAAGGGGTAGAAGAGATGTGGTGTCTCTGAAGACATTTTGTCTTTTGAGGGGACCTTGGTTGGATGCTAGAACATGAATGAACTAGGTGCAAAAGGAACACGTCCCTTAATATATTTTGCATGGACAATAATCTTCCAGTTTTAACAATTCTCAACAAAATTCCAATTAATATGATTGATCTGTTTATATGAGGGTCTTGGATGTACTAGTGAAGAGATCTTGGTAGTCACATTTTGTTCAAATGCACTGTCTCTAAGTGTTTTATAAATGAGAGACATTTTATAAGTTTTTGCCTTGAACTGACAATTTGCTGCGTTTATCTGTGATATGCCTCCCGTACAAATCCTCATGAATTATCATGTGGTCCAGTTTTGATTTGGTTGTTCTGATACATCCTGATTTAATCTCAGTGCATCTACACCTGTGTGTCAAGAGGGTCCTTAATTTTAAATATCAGTTGCCATAAAACATTTTCTTTGTTTCAGAAAGGAGAACTTACAAATCGTATCACTGGTTTTGACTGTCCTCTAGTGGTTTGGTCCAAAACTGTGAGCACGTAGTGATTTCTAATGCATGTAAATTTAAATGTCAGGTAAAAATAACCAAACCAAATATACACAGTGATACAAGTTGTACATTGTAATGTATATGAATACTGTATGCACAATGATACAAAAACTCAGACCAAATATAATGTTAGCTACAAATACATATACATTTAAGTGTAAAATTAATGGAAACACTTCTTCATCTTTGACCTATGGTAACAGCTGCTGTGTGGTTTCTCCACTCAGAGATTAAATTTACTTCAAATAAATGCAAAGTTGCTGGTGAAGATTCTCAGTCATCCAGAACATGGTAAATCAAATAAAAAAAATTAAAAAAAAATCAGTTAAAGATAAAACAACTGAACTTTATTCAGTAGGTGAAGATGGTTTGCATCTCATCCGAGGAGCTTTCTCAATTCAAAGAACATGAGGATCAAGTTATAACGATGGGATGTTCTGTATATTAGATGCACATGCAGATTGACCTCTCACTCCTCTCAACAGAGGTTTGTTAGGGTCTTTTTTAGTCTGACTCACAGATGGGCCACTTTGGACACATGAATCAAAGTCTTAATTGGAGTGAAAATGACTAAATATCAGCCGTAAAGCTGCATTATAGGTTTTTGAATGCTGAAATCTGAAATCTCCTCCTCTGTTTACAATTGGTTTCCTTCACCCCTCTCTCAAACCATCTGCCTTCTCAGTCCAAAATGTTCTCTCATCCTTGAGATGCAAGTGAAACTGAATTTTGTCCTGAAGAAATGGCTCTCCTGTGTTGAGCCATGCGTCTGTGGAGAAGCTGTTTCCAATATGGAGATCTGGACAGTCCTCGCTGCAGTGCCCTGCATACACCACACCACTCTGTTTGTGTTTGGGTGTTTTGTCCTTAGGGTCTGTCTGAGAATCCTGTTGGGTTTGAAATGCAAAGTTGTCCTGAGAGGTAACTTTACTCTTTGATGGACATTATTATTATTTTTTTTTTACAGTAATATGTTGTTTTCATGTGATAGCTCCAGGATGTCTATGACCTAATCCAAAGAGTGAGCCTCTGGATGAGTTGACGAAAAGTTCTGAATCATTAGCTTTGGGCTTCATAATCATCCAATCATTCAACCAAGCTGAACACATCTGATTCTGGACAGATATATTTTTCATCTCTCTTCAGCATGATAAAATATTAAATGTTTTTTGTGGTTCCACCTCTCTCACGATGAGCTCCAGGAACCTTCAGAACCAAAAGGCTGAAACTGTTCGGTGCTCCAATGTCCACCCAATAAATTAACTGTTGTTTTTTTTTTTTGTTTGTTTGTTTGTTTGTTTTTTTTTTCTTTACCTGGTCACCTGCTACTGGCTGGTCAGTAAACAAATCTCAAATATATGAATTTATTACTGTTTTAACTCTTCATCTGATGTGAATGACCTGTTTCAGTCTGCTTAATGAAACCCATTCCCAACGCTTTCGAAGAAATATTTGAAATATTGATGGCCACAAAATACAAAATATAACTGCATTCAATTTTTTAAATGATATTGTTCAGATAGGAGCTGATAAAATAAGTAGGTGAAACTTTAGAATGACAAGGGAGGAAACATTATTGACACAAGCTAAAATACGTAAAACAGTGGCTAAAAGCTAAAATGTGCAAAACAAGTAATGGTGTGGGAATCTGAGTTTTTGTTCTGTCATTTCTTTAACTCTCGTGTTCTGCACTCCCTGTGTTCTCTTCCTTATTGTTAGCTCCTGCTCCACCTGTCTCTAATCACCCCGGATGTTCGTCATTCCTCTAGTCTCCATTTTAAATCAGCGTCTCTGTGTTTCCTCTTTGTCCGTGCATTGTGCTTCCCAGCCTGTCATGTTCTGCCCTCTGTCGTTCCCTCCTTCATGTAAGTTTTGCTACCACGTCAGCGTTTGTTGTCAATTCTGTTTAAATAAATAGACGCTTTATTTTTTACCTTGGAGTCTCTGCCTGCACTTGGGTTCATTCATGTCAAATGGCTAAATCTAGCACAGGTAAAAGTGGAAAGGAGCAAAACAGAAGATACATTCTAAGGTTAGTGAAGCAGAAGCTACATGCTAAAATTGGCAACACTTTAGCCAGTTGCTAACATTAACACAACTGTACCTAACAGCTAAAATGGGCAAAACTGTATTTAAAATTTAGAGAAACTGTATCCAAAAACTAAAATTTGAGTTAAAGATCAATTAGCTAATCTGTGGTAAAAGCTACACTAACTCCTCAGTGTTTCCTCCATGATGCTAAACCAGACTCTGAGGTGATCACTTATAAATCATCAGACTTCATGGTAAAAAAATCTTCACTCCAATGTGAGTGGGTTCAACAGGCCTCCCACCCATCTTCCTCAATAAATGAAAGTCAATAACTTTTTTTCATTAGGGTCAGGCTCTCACTGACCTGCAAAACTAACAATAACTTATCCGTTTGTCTATGAAAGCCTGAATCGTTTCTTCCATTGTTCCATTTCCATCCCTTTCAGCTAAGGTTAAGAAGTGACAACTCTGAAAGAAGTGGGTTCTGAGATTTTAAATGTCTTTTTGAAACTCAAATTGCCAGAAGCAGAATGAAAAATCCTTCTACACCACAGACTGTCTGAATTATTCAAAAGAAGCAAATACTTGACTTCATTTAGGATGTCATTTAGATATGGTGGTAAAATGATACTGCTGAGGTTAAAACATCTTTAAAGTGTTGTTAATAACTGATACGACCCATTCAGAGCCCTATGAAGAACAGACTGTCAAATCTTTGCTCTATCAAAGATTTATTGCCAAGTTAATGTCTTTTTCTTGCAGGTCCTCCTGGTGGAGCATTAAAACATTGACTCCTGCAGTAGGCCCCCACTGTCCAGTCAGATAAAACGAGAGGCCGAGGAATGATGTTTGCTGGACAACTTACATTACATTATGTAGTGTTAAAACATTTATTTTTAGTCCCTGTGTTGCATTTCTCTCTCTTTTTGGCCAATACTTTGCTTTGATCATGGGAAAAATGGACCAAAGACTCAGAAAGCGATTTGGACTGAATAAATTAACATATGAATAAAATGCCACGTGCTCTCTGAACCAGATTTTCCTCAACTGGAGCTTGATTAAGTCTGACATCACATGAGAAAGGGACTGTTAAAAAAGCAAGAAACATCTCTCTGCATCATTAGTAGTTCAGTACATTTCTACCAGCAGTAATATATAAATCACTGCAGGACAATTGGAGGCTTTCATTTTTTATTTGGGCAAAACCAATGGATTTATTTATTTATTTATTTATTTTTTTTGCTGCCGTTTGATTGAGGCTGTTTGTTCAATCAAATCTTCACAGATAATATTTAGTCTTCAAGGAGAGAGAAGAGGAAATGCTTATATTCAACCAATTGATCAATTGTCTCTTACTGTCTTCTGCTTGACCCCAGTGTCCTCATGTGGAGGGCACAAATGTGAAGACAATAAATTATAATTGGGGATGCTTGCATTCATCTATTTCCTGAAAGCCGTGACGAGAGCCTCTGCCACCGAAGATTATCCAGTAATTAACATCAGCGGTGACCCCTGTGGAAAAGTTTGAGACTCATCTGCACGTGACCAGAGAAAGAGGATCCGAATCACATAAATTAGTTTTTATTTAATTTTTTTTTTTTTGTCATTATTAAAGTGCCTTCATACAAAACTGGAAATGAGTGTTGCCACAAACTTGATTCATAACGTTATTAAGGCTGATGTAAAACATGACGGGATTATTTAATGAAGCTACTGAATCATTTTTCAGATTTTTATTTTATTTTATTGCTGTCTGCCAAATAATTAACAAAGTAGACTTGTTTAGAGGGTAAACAAAAGAAAAGAATGTTGTATTTTAACAAATATCACGTAGAGCAGATTTATACCTCCATCGGCCCTAAATCCAGCCGGCTGTCGAACAAATGGAGGAGCTAATGGGGCTGAAGGAAAGCTGGAAAGGTTTCTTTTAGCCTCACCTGTCACTCATCTCCTCAATCTGCTTCCCAGTGAGCGTTGTGCTGCCAATACACAAGCATTAAATGATGAAACAATCATTCACCGAGGCTCTGAGGCTTCCTGGGAGTTTGTTAAGTCACTGTTGCTGCCTCACCTCAAGGAAAACAGTAAACTAAAATTGCTATCATGTCTCAGCAACACAAAGAACAAAGTACACAGAGGACATACACAACTCAGGGAAGATTTCCCTTTACTGAAGGAATGCATATCACCCACAAACTTACATGCAAAGGTCTTGATCAAACATCTTGTGTGATCAGTTAGAATGTGTCTCAGATTCAACCACGCAACGTTTTAGCACTAAAACTTAACTGGAATATAACTACGGTACTTTTGTTTTTTCTAAAATTGAGACATCTAATGAAGTAACTGAAATGTGCAACCACTGAATATTTTCTGAGGTTTGTGATGATTATGGCTCACAGACGCCTTGCTGAAGGGCCCAGAGTGGGGAAAATGAGGGTGGAGGCAGGTGTGGGTGTTTCACCTTTGCCACCCACATTTTGATGTTGTCAGTACAGGGAGTTGAACCGGCAGCCTTCCGATCACACGCCCGCCTTCTCTATAACCTCTGTGCCACCACTTCACGTCCCAATCAAATTTACAAGCAATAAAGGCTTGAAATGTTTCAGTGTAAGAAATATAAATAAAATATGAGTTTCATTTTCTTAAATGATTGACAAATAAAACTTTTTTTTACTGATATTCTATTTTTTTGAGATGCACCATATACATCAAAGAGCATGCTCAATAATCCAGGATAAAAATCCAGGTAAGTTAAATTAGGTTTATGTTTCGTCTTTCATCCAAAAGACTTCATCAGTCCAAGGAGCCACAACAAACTCAGGCTTATAGGCAGCACTCACATTGTGGGTCAACCAGTTTGAAAGTGATGAGGTGGTTTCTGGAGTCCACCCTCTCCCCCATCGACTCAGCTGAGGCAGCCATGGCAGCCAGCAGTTAGCTGTAGCACTTACAGTGTAGCTGAAACTTTTAAACAGGCTGCTGTTTTGATACTTTTAGACACAGTGTCAGGTTTAAATTTATTCTCCTGCAAGCAGATTCTGTTTTACCTTTTCTTCAGCCAGCAACAACTTTGGAGTTATTAAAAGAGGACAGAAGTCTTATACAGACGTGTCATCTTTAGTTTTCAGAGCTGAGCCAGTTGAGCTCCTTCTTCCTGCTGGGATCGTCCTCCTCCTTTCTAACAGGGAACTCAATACATTCACTCAGACGCTCGTGCACAGACTGAGCTATCTATAGTTTACTTTTAACGTCTTCTCCGGTTTCTTTTTCCACTCCACTCTGATCATCATCAGACCAGCGACGAGATTGTTTTGCAAGTACATTCCCATCATACCCTGCTGTATGATATAACTTTGTTACATTTAACATTATCCTTAAACCAGCCCGTCTTGTGGCCAAACCAAACGAAATGGATGATAATCAATGATTCAAAATAAATGATCACATTACAATGACTGCAATTACTTTATTTTTTAATATTATTGTTGCTATTATTATTATTATTATTATTATTATTACAGTAAATGTTTGTTTGAATTGTCTATTAGATAAATAAGGAGCAGATTTAATAAGATTTTTTTTCTTCATCTGCTACCTTTCATTTTATACAGTATTTTACATTTTGTTTTGTTTTTTCTAATTACATATATGTTAATTGTTATGCATTTCATTATTATAAAATGAATAAAATGAACAAATAAAATAAAATAAAAAGTATTATTATTATTATTATTATTATTATTATTATTATTATTATTATTATTAGAGAAATTAGCTTACATGCGTTCATTTGATTTAAACATGTTTTTTCTTCCCATCCTTCATGAAATGTTGACAAAAGCCTCTTCTTTATTTATTTGGTGACAATAAAGATGAATTATTTTTACATAATTGAAAATAAAAAATAAGTTTTATTTAGTCTAAAAAAACATATAAAACTCAGTGTGTGGTTGTGCATGTTTTATAGCATAAAGGTCAATATTTGATGAGTTTATAATATAAAACTACTCAGATTAGATTAGATCTTTCTGCTGGTGTTGATACATATTGTGACGTTTTTAGCATTGCCTTGCTGAAATATGCAAGGTCTTCACTGAAAAAGACATCGTCTGGATGGGAGCATATTGTTCTAAAACCTGGTTATACTTTTTGCATTGACAGTGCCTTTCCAGATATGTGCACTGCCCATATCATATGAACTAATGCACCCCAATACCATCAGAGAGGCAGGCTTTTGAACTGTGTGCTGATAATACATTGAATGGTCCCTCACCTCTTTAGTACGGAGGACATTGTGTCAGTGGTTTCCAAAAATGATTTCATATTTTGATTTGTCTGACCATAGAACAGTTTTCCACATGGCCTCAGTCCATTTTAAATGAGCTCTGGCTCAGAGGAGATGGTGCATTTCTGCATAGAGTTAACACATGGTTTCTTCTTTGCATGATACAGTTTTAACCTGCATGCCTGGTGAACTCTGTTTAATGATGATGAATTGTGAAGGTATTATTGCACCCATGCAGTGATGTACAGAAAATAATCAGTTCATTTTAAATGCATGCCTGAGGACCTGAAGATCACGGAGCATCCATTACTGATTTCAGCTTTGTCTTTGCAGCTCAGAGAGTTCGCCAGATTCTTAAAATCTTGTTGACAACATTAGAAACTGTAGATGCTGGAATATTCAAAGTCTTCCCACAAGGAACGTTATTGTGAAATCATACCACATTTTTTAGGCACAGTTTTTTGATGACTGGTAAAGCTCAGGCCATTTTAACTTTAAAAACATGAAGCTGCTCTAAAATGCTCTTTTAATATCAAATTATTTTACCGACCTGTTGCCAATGAAACCAGTTCACTACAAAAAGCTCTTCCAGCTGCAGCTTTTGTTGTCTAACTTCTAACATTTTTAGATGTGTTGCTGCCATCAAATTTAAACTTTTCTTACTTTTTTTTTTTTTTTTTCAGTCAATCTTTA
>JARVLU010001354.1:25794011-25811366 GCA_031762415.1 Simpsonichthys santanae
ATCAGAACAGGATGAGCAGCCGTCAGCCTCAGCTGCTTGGGGTTAGAGATGATGGTAAAGAAACAGACAGAGAAGGGTTGGTCCTGGTGTATGGGCCTAAAACAAATAAAAACACATGAAAAGATAGAAATAATTACAAAAACAAACATGGAACGTAAAGCGAGTAAAGACAGCAGCAGAGTGAGGACATGTGGTCCATTTGATCTTTAGTAAGGAATAGCTCAGGAAACCCAAGCCAACCCTCACTATAGGATTCCTCATCAAAAAGATTTGTCTAGACTTAAAAGTAGTCAGGATGTCAGCCTCATGGACAAACACTGGAAGCTGGTTCCAGCCTGGAAATCTGAAAGCTCTGTTTCTCATCCCACTTTCACTAACTCTGAGAACCACAAGTAAACCGTCTGAAAGAGAAGTGCTCTTTAATATGAAGTGGAGCTTGGTTGTTGAGAGCTTTGTATGATAGAGAACTTTATTTATTTAATTATTTTTGAATTTCAAAGTTAATGGTTCAAGGGGATTTATTGTTATTCGCATCATACGGCATGTGGTACATGAGGTGGAACAAAACTGTGTACTCAACGTCCCAGTTACACCCAAAAAAATATATATATAAACTATAAAAAAGAAACAGTGTACCTGTACAAGGATCTAAGATATACACTAAACAATAATAATATAAAATAATATAATATAATATGGTATGTTAAGCAGCAGCCTGAACATGAGCATTAGCAGCATGGATAACCAGAAGCATGGATAAAGTGACATATCTCCAATTAAAGTGGCATTATTTTCCTGGTTAGATATTTATGATTCAGCCTCAGGGTAGAAGCTGTTCCTCAGTCTACTGGTTCTACACTTTATGCTCCTCAACCTCCTGCCTGAGGGGAGCGGGGCAACAAGTGTGTGTGCTGGGTGAGTGGGGTCCTTCATGATGCAGGTGACTCTCTTCTTGCATCTGGAGGTGTAGATGTCTGTGATGGTGGGGAGACTGACTCCAACAGACTTCTGTGACCTAATGGAGAGAAGCTAAAACTGGAGAATGACCTCTCCCTCTATAACTTTGATCAGCAACATTTTGGATCAATTGAAGACTTTTTTTAAATAAGTTTTTTAAACACTCAGATAATAAAGAATTGCAACTTCATTGATCAGTTTTTGGCAGCATTTTTAGACAATGTGTTTTTAATTTTAGTGATATTGATTAAATTATCCTGGTAACAGTTTTAATGTGGGGGTGAATGACATATGATGAAAAATCACACCAAGGTTCTTTACAGTAGAACTGGAAACCATCCAGGGTATGTTAAAAGCTGCAAAATTTCTTCCTAAGACGCGCAGGTTCTAAAACCCTGACCTTTGTCCTGTCATCCAGGTTTTATGTCTCTAAAACAAGCATGTGATCTAAACCAATTGGATTCTTCAGTTTTCATGGATAAATAAAAATGAGAATGAAATTACCGATTGTGTGAGTGAGTTGTTTGTCTCTATGTGTCCCTGTGATGGACTTGCGACCTGTGCAGGGTGTCCCTCGCCTCCTGACTGCGGGAGAAAGGCACCAGCGAACCCCGTGACCTGAAAAGAAAAAGCTGGTAAAGAAAATGGATAAATGGATGAACATTATAGACGGTCAAAAGTCTGGAAATATGCTGAAGCTACAAATAGCGTGAAAAAGGTTCTGCCATTATTACATCATTAAAAATTTAGTCTCCGGTGTAATCTTTTTTCTTGTCACCCAGCAGAAAGGATTCTATTTTAAAACTTGTGAATACTGTTGGTTACCATTGTGGTCTTAAAACATGGACCCACACCCTGACGCCCAACACTGTATATCACATTTCTCTTCTTGACAATGATAGATGGTTGCTCAGGGTCAGAGTAAACAGAAATATTGATCAAAAATGTAACAAATGCAAAAAATAGAGAGGTTTTCAGCAAAACCATACACTGATATTTAATCAGTCCAGTGCTGTTTCACTATCTTTAAAGCCCAAATTCTGTTTATGAAGTAATGGAATTGTGCAAATGGGGCAAAAGTGATTATTAGCAATTCACTCCTTCTACTAGTAAGAAGTTATGGTTAGATATTTAAAAAAATCAGTCACCAGATGCATTCAAAGACCCAGTCAGATAAATTATTAGAGAGACTGAGACTTTTATTTAACAAAAATGCGCTATTAGAGGCATGTTTATTTTTCATTATTTAAAAAAAAATCCTTCTAAAATAATATTTTGGACAATACTGAAATGTAATAAATACATTTACTTAAAGATGGAATTTATTTACTGTATATACTGGAGCACTTTATGATTTGATATCACGAAGAAAAGAGAAGTCCCTGTAATCTGATGCCATTTTGCATAAAATGTGAAAGTTTATTTTTGAACACAAGAAAAAAAAAAACACAAAGAAATTCAAAATGTTTACTGTTACGTGAAGATCTCAAGGGAAATTCTGAATAAAGCAATTTTTAGATCGGCAGTTCAAAGTTTAACCAAAATTAACATGAAATTGGACCAGCAAACTGCCATTAGTGCATCATGAGTGAATAGTAATAAATACAATCAGTCTCAGATGTTGTATAGTTCAGAGCACAACTAAAAAGATCTGAACTCAACATATCCTGATGCCTCTTGTACTTGTTGAACTCTTAAAATATACCATCACAAACTATTAGTGCTTTTTTAAAGTTAAATATACAATTTACGATAAGGTTATAAAATTATATTGTTATTTTCATTATTATGAGTAACTGTAATAATTTGCCAGTGTGGCATCAGGAATGATGCAGGAATGTTCTTACAGACTAATGGAACCACACAAACTAGGACAGCTGGGTTTCTGATTGGATATTGAGCTTTTAATTTAATTTAATTTTATTTGTACGCATCGTTTCATTCTGCCTCTCTGACAGATGCTTCTCGTCTTTTTCTTCAGGTCTGACTTTGACACGTTCCACCTGTTCATGCGTGAACTGAGGCCTCCATGTTTGGTTCAGAGACCCTCGTTGCTGCACGCCCCTGCTAAGGACCTTCTGGTGGCTACGTCGCAGAACCACAGGACATGTACGGCAGTGCCAGAGCTGTAGGTCATGTAGAGAGTAGCCCTGTACGATCCCCGCGCCTTCCGAGGTCCCCCAGACTGGGCCACCGAAGGGCACACAGTGGGAGTGGGGGTGGTGCGGGGAGCAAGACGCTGTCCATGGAGAACATCCAGTCCCTCAACGCTGCCTATGCTACTTCAGGACCTATGTACCTGAGTGACCACGAGGCAGTGGGCTCCACTGCCACTTACCCAAAAGGCACTATGACTCTGGGTCGCGCCACCAGCCGAGCCATGTACGGGGGGCGCGTCACTGCCATGGGCAGCAGTCCCAATATCGCTTCAGTGGGCCTGCCTCATGCCGACCTTCTGTCTTACAGCGACCTGGGCTCCCTCTCCATGCTGCACCACCACCATCACCACCAGGGGGTGCCCTCCGCCCTGCTGAGGCAGGCTGTGAGGGGCAGCGGCGGGGAGCTGCTGGAGATGCAGGCCCAGTTCAGGGAGATGCAGAGGGAGAACGAGATGCTGCGGCGAGAGCTCGACCTGAAGGAGAGCAAGCTAGGATCGTCCACGAACAGCATCAAGAGCTTCTGGAGTCCCGAGCTGAAGAAGGAGAGGATCATGAGGAAGGAGGAGGCGGCTCGCACGTCCATCCTCAAAGAACAGATGAGAGTCACTCACGAGGAGAATCAGGTGAGAGCCCACCTCCTCTGAGCTGTCATAAACCATTTATTACTGCAGGGGATGTCAGCTGCTGCTTGTCTCTCTCTGCTCTCACAACGAGCCGTCCTCAGGTCCAACCGTTGCAGTCAGCTCTGCTTTTAAGCTTTTGTGAAAACCTTTCTGGAAAGAGCATCTTCATGCACATGCATATCTAATTTACAGTCTATTTCTATTACACTTACACAGAGTCTGTGTTAATACAAGAAATACAGCCCCCCTCAAGTTATCTACAACAAGTCTAAGCTTTCAGATGTTTGGGACAAAGTAAAAATCATGATGTCTCTGCTGTCAGGTGTATTGAACGGATCGCAGTCTGGCCTCAATATTGCTAAAATGTACTTTACTTTCACAAGTTCAGCAGATTGGCTCCGAGAGGGAGAGATGTCAAAAGATTGTCTTTTTTTATTTTATTTTTTTTGCTTACCTCAGTGTGGGGGTGTAGTCATGGCCCAGTTAAATCACTTACTGACAAGAGTGGGCACAACTCCCAGAGACAAATGTCAAGGACACTTAAACACCGTCTGCAATCTTCAGCCTCTTTGTGCTTCTCTGTCTGTGCTTCATATGGACTCAGACTTTAATCATCTCTCGGTCTTTACATCTGTTCATGGAGCGTTTGCGTCTATTTTTGTTTCAAATCAAGAAGAAAATGTTATTGTATCGGTTTGTTGCCAGAATGGGTTTAGAATGAAAATGAAGGTGATTTAAAAGTGGATGAACAGCATATTCAGCTCACAGTATGAAGTGACGTTCTGTCGACTTGATGTTGATGATTTCACGTCAAACCTCACCTCCAGGGTTATTAATAGCTTAGTCATGGTGCAGACAGACTGTAAAGCTCGGGGAAGTGCATGACACATGATGCAAACTGTGGACTGTGTCAGATTAATGCTTGAGTGGCTAGATTGATTGTTTTATTTTCTGTGTTTTTTGAGGCATGATGCAGCAAACAGAATAATGTTTTTGTGCAATGTCAGAGTAGAATTAGGCCGTCTCTTTGTGGCCTTTGAGCCAGGCAGTGTGCGCTCCAGCTTTGCTTCAGACACTGAAGTGAGCAGATTACTCATTACTCAAATGGGCAGAGATGATGTCACTCTGTCCTTCAAGGCCTCAGCATGATGTTGTTAGTGTGGCCATCACGTGAGGGTCTTCTGTCTGTACATGAACTTGAATTTCTGCATTAAAAACTCTTTTTAAAATATAATTTGACTGGCATTAATAATATGCCGTGATTTCTTTTTCAGCTCGTTGCTGAAGGGGGTGGGTGCATCATAGAATCAGCGCAAGAGAGACCACAGGCATTTTTAAATATTTTACGGCTGCATGATTTTCAAAAATAAAGTGTTTGGTTTGAAAGTGATATTTCAGATCTTTTGAAAGGAGGTTTTGGAGAAAGAACATGAACAATTAATTTCTTACCTGTTATGGATAGCTCTTTGAATGACCTCAATTTGGAGGGATAGTTTAATTTAGACCAGACTGATGAGCTAATAACTAGTCTGACCAGAGCTGAGACCCAAGTGGATTTGTGTTGTCTTCAGTGTCAAAACATTCAAAGAATGCAAATGTAAAACATATTGTAAATACAGTCCCTCTCTACTTCATGTTTATCACAGAATATTGCGGTTTTTCAAAACAAGCTTGGACATGACACGCAAATGGCTGATTGATGGATGATAAACGAGGGACTACTGCATTTTCAGTGTCATTAATTATTTTTATATTTCAGTTTTGAAATAACTCAGGCTGCACCAGAAATGCCACAACTAATCAAAGACTTCCACACGAATATTAAAATAATGCAAACTTGACAGCAATGTAGAGGTTATCAAATGAATCGCTTATATTTTTAAGACTTGAGTTGTTTTATGACAGCAGATATCCACTTTGGTCTTGGACCCTCTTGGAATAGTTGCTAGTTTGTCAAGCCAGCTTATTTCTCCAAAATGAAAAAAACAAACAAACAAACAAAAAAAAAAAAAACTATACACTTGAGATAATTGTTAATAACTTAGAACTATACTTTAAAGAGCTGAGCTAAAACTATAAAGCCAAAACCAGCACTGATGGACACAAAGCATTTCAGCATTTTATTTACTTCACAGTACTTTTGAATCCTCCTTTTAGATCCCTGACATTTTCTTTCAGATTTGTGCACTGCAGGAGCCGATATGTTTCCAGCAGAATATAAAAGCTAAACACAGTGGGCCTTCCTGTCTACCTGAATCAAAGAGAGGAAATGTTTCATTTTTTCCAGGCTTTTCTCAGTGTTTCCTCTCCTTCCACACCAAGTGATATTTATATCCCCTCTGGTGGGCTTCATTAATGAAGTATGGCAGCTAATAAAAGCCAGATGTGCCTCGTTGCCATAATTGGTCTTTTCTGTCTTGATTTCTGGCTGTGAGGCATCCTTATATAAGCGTATACATACGGCTGGATGGTTCTGTCACACCCACAGAACTGTTGAGAGGCTGCTGAAAAGCTCATTGATAAAGGAGTCATTTCTGGCCCGTGGTTAAATTTGTCTTGTAGCACAGTTTACAACTACATCGGGTGCCGTACGCTTATTTTTGTCAGAGCAGACGTGTTTAATTTGTCATTTGAGCATTAGGATCAGAGAAGTTGTGGTGTTGTGTCATTCAAATGACAAAATAAATAAATACATAAATAAACCAGGCATTATAGATCATCTTTCGTAAAGCAAAGGCTTTGTTGTGTGGGGAAATACAATCTAGAGTAATAATAGTGATCACTAATGGTAATGATGCTGCTTCATGTGGTGCTTATTTCTTCTAATATTTCACTATACAAGCGACTTTAACCATCTGTTTGATTGAAACTGCACTGAGTTTTTGTCACGCCGAAGCTGCAGCAGCTGGAGGCGAAGGTGAGCTGCAGCGTGTCACGTCTGACTGAGTCATGATCACTGCTCCTCAGTTAGTCAGTCAGCACTGATCACCACGTTCTGCAACAATGGAGTCAGAGCTTCCCTACGTCACTTCTGCTCTGTCAGTGCGTGCATTCAACACGTCCAAAAAACGTGCTTGCCTCATCTAAGTATTAGAGATTTTCTGTTTTTAGAGTACATAATGAAGGGATGCTTTATAGGTGTGCTCATTTATGAATCACACAGTTTGTAGCATGTGCTGTTTAATTAGAGGCGGAGCTTAAATCATGCTTGCACTCATCATCTCTGCAGTGCAAACCATATTAAAATTAATTACTATTTACACTCATTTCAGCTTTTTTTTTGAATGAATGTCTAGCTTTTTTTTTATTTAAACAATTTAACCTTGACACAATTCTGGTCATTTTGACCAGTCTGAATTATTTAAAAAAAATTTTGTTATAAATAATTGGCATTTGCCAAGTTTTGATTTTTAAATGGACTCTGTTTTTCCTTTTTTGATCCTGAACAGTGGGCTCTGTGAACCATCCTTTGAAATTATGAAAAGTTATGTTAAATTATAATGAGTTTTGTGTTAGACATCATAAATGCCTGAAGGAAAGCACCAAAAACGGTAAAAAATTGTGTTTGTTGCCATAGTGCATCTACAGCTGATTAACTGAGTGTCAACTTGATTCAAGATGGCTGCCACAGCTAATTGACTCTACACAAAAATAGCTTTAATTCAGTCAGACAGGAAAAGCTGAATTCACTTTAGCTCAGTGGGTTGAACAGTTGCTGACGTAAATACAGTACACTCTAAGGGTGACATCTTGTGGTATTAGATAAGATTGTGCAAAAAGTTATTTTCAAATGTTGAACCAAAACTGCTACAAGTCCATCATTTCTCTATATGCGGTGAGTTTTGTTAAACACTGACACGAAAGGTGCTTGGAGATTTGTGGTCCATCAAGGAATACTAATCCTGCTAATAATGCTAATCCTTTAAATTCATCAGTTATCAGTTCCAAACTCAAAACCACACACACACACACACACACACACACACACACACAAAATTGCAATTAGCCAAAAGTAAAAAAAAGAAAAACAAACGTGTCCAATGTTGGGTGTCAGAGACTGAGCAAAACTGAAATATAAAAACCCATTTGAGCAATAACAAAAAATTTAAATAACCAATACAAAGAGACAAAAAAATGGCAGATACTGCTTTGTTTTGTTCTCAGAAGGCTTTCTTGTTTCTGCACCAGAAGATTTATGACACAAAGTTCCTCCTGGCTGCTGCAGGTGTCACTTACAGAGATGGATGAACTGCAGCTCAACACCTCTGCTTGCTGATGAAATGTTTTAGAAGAAAACAGCCGAAGAAAGCGAAGGCAGGGTAACCACGACACCAATAACCACTGAGTCATGACCGACTCAGACGAGCAAACTCACTTCCCCGGTGGGTGACGTGGAGACAGGAGAATTGGCCTCGTAATGATTTTAAGCCCGAGTGCAATTATGCAAATGGACTCATTGGACTGTCGGCTGCAGTTTAGTTCCAGCGCAGCAGCTTATTGATCAGAGAAGGAAGGAGTACAACTGAGGGAGGATACAGTCACACAGGAGAAGGTGGGCTTTAAAGAAGGTATCTATAGTAAAGTAACTCTTTGAAAGTTTTGACATTATTGTAGACCAGGGGCGATTCTAGGATCTGACCTTTAGGAGTGCTTAGCCCCCAGTACTGACAATGGCTCTTGGCTTGAACAACACACCCACGGTGAGGTTGATGAGAGGTGCAAAAGCTTACAGCACCTGGAATTAGACCAGGCGGTCTCCCATCCAAGTACTAACCAGGCCCAATGCTGCATAGCTTCCAAAATCAGAGGGTGTCCAGGGGGCATGGCCATAAACGAGGAACTCAGTCACAAATAGGACTTTTAAAGGATCATAACAAATAAAGATTAAACTTATGCAACCAGAAGTTACAACATATATCTACATATAAAACACTAAAAACAAAGCACAAAGCATTAACCTTTAATTTAAGCATTAACCTATGACTGCAAAGTGTTTGTAATGCATAACCCCAACAATGTTGTTGGAGGAAAAGGGGTGGAGCTCCTGCAGGTAAGGGGCATTTACCTTCAGGACAGATTGAGGTCACCGATTGGTCAGTTACTGATGAGCTTACTGGACTGATTGACAGATGATGTTAAGGATCCGATTCGTGCAAAAAATAAATAAATAAATAAATAAAAATCAGAGATTTGACTGGCCCGTTTAAGAGTTTTGTTTTGTTTAAGACTGTCATCATTTATTCCAAATTTATTCAGCATGTCAGTGAATCTAAGATTTGGGAACTAAGCTTCCTTACAAAGTTCAAATGATGGGTTCTTTATTTTTAAGGGTGCTCAAAAAGAAAAAAAAAGAAAAAAAAAAGTCTAACATCACCGTTGTAGATTTTTGTTTGTGATAGTGTGTGTTTCTTTGTGATGACAGTTCAAACATATGATGAAAAGCGAGTGTGGAAATGAGACATTAACAAGTTTGAGCAGCATGGTTTCATGTTTGACGAGTGGGAGTGGTGGCGCAGTGGTTAGAGACGGTGGGCCTCTGATCGGAAGATTGCCGGATCAAGCCCCGGTACTGACAACATCAAAAAATGTGGGTGGAAAAAGGTGAAACACCCACATCTGCCTCCATCCTCATTCACCCTACTCTGGGCCCCTGAGCAAGGCCCTTAACCCCCACCATCTGCTGGTCTCTCTTGAAAATGAGTTCTTGTGGCTCAATTAAACTACTTGTATAAATAAAGGGAATAAAAAAAAAAACATTTTACAACCGTGGCCGTGTTTGGGAGTTTTATTTACTAAAGAAAAGAAGTTAAAATGTACTAAATAAACAAATAAATAAAAATTCTCTCATACAGGGAGTGGTGGTGCAGAGGTTACAGAAGGTGGGCTAGTGATCGGACTGCTGGCTCAACTTCCAGTGCCGACAACATCAAAATGCGGGTGGGATTGGTGAAACACCCACACCTGTCTCCACCCTCATTTGCCCCACTTTGAGCCCTTGAGCAAGGCCCTTAACCCCCCACCTGCTCCCCCGGGTGCCATAGGTGGCAGTTCTCTTTTCCACACAGAGGGCTGTGGTAGCTCGGTGGTCTGTGGTTGCGTAAAACATTGCCAAGTCTTTGTGCGACTTACTTCGCTGTGGTGACCCCTGATGAAGGGAGCAGCCGAACGAAAAATAATAATATTTTCTCTTATACATACAATTCTAAAAGTGTAATAATATTTTGTATGTTCATTAACTTACTTAAACAATGTTTTTTTTGTTGGTTAAGGTATCGCATCTTTATAATTTGAACTTGTAATTGTTTTTATTTTTCTCAGCTTGTTAGAAACCAGTTAGTTCATTTAATGCACAATAAAATCCATTTCAGATTTTTTTCAACATCTCTTTCCAGAAAGGTGCTGGATGAACTTGTGTTTTGTTTGTTTTAGTTAACTGAAAGCAAAATGTCCCAGTTAACTCTTGCTTAAATCAGCACAATAAGAACCAGTAACCACCAACTGCCTTCACTGAACGACATCCAGAAGACAGGACATGTTTTTTCCCTTTTCTTGCTGTAACAAATAAAGTTTTTGTGAATGTACAGAGTGAAGGCTGATAAAGCAGCTTTTGATCTGTGAGGATCATCCATCTCTGTTGCATCAAGCTCTGACGCTCTGTTTTCACCATACATGTGTTTCTCTGTTCATTCTGCCCATGCTCTGCAGCTGCTGGACGCCAGGAGAACCAAGGTTTGTCCCTATGTTTGCACCACGTGTTTGAGTGCACAACATAGAGTCACCTTCAGTGTGGCGTGTCTCTTCCAACACCTGGCAATCCCTCCTCTGAACCCGTTACCTCCTCCCTCCCCTCCCAAAAACATCAAATATGTTCCTCAAATCCTTCAAATAAGTCTGCATCCTTTCTTCCCTAAATCTTCACATGATTCAGTATCAAGAGGGGAAAGTGAACGTGCTGATTTTATTTGTGTTTTGCTGTCAGTTTAAAGCTGTCGTGCTCCGTCACCCTGTTGTTACACAAACCCAACAGTCACAGCATTGACAGCTGGATTGGTTTTAAGAAAGAAAGCAGTTCTGCACATAAACTGATATTTGGTTCATTCTTGTTTCTCTCAGGTTAGCTTCAGATTCAGCCAAAGTTAGTCAGAAATGTGGCCCCGTACACGTTTCAAACCAAATTTAAGCCTTTTACAGATGAATAAAATACACATGGATAAACGGTTAAAAAAGAAACAACTCAAGGTGGATTGATAACGTCGGTGGAGATACAATAAAACAGTAATTCAGCTCTTTTATGGTGAGGTTCTGCAGGAAGAATTTGACTAATAAGCATCTTACCTGTAGCAAACCAGTTTAATGAGTTGACAGACTGGGTCAGGCCAAACCCAAAGTGGATCTCTGGCATCTTAAAATAAACCCAATCAGACATTTCATAGACATTCATGCAAACAGTTTTCTAAACTGTTGTTTCTGTTTCTCATTACAGATTATTTCAGTAAAATTATCCAAGTTTTTTTTAATTGAATAATTAGTCTTGCGAACCAGCCATTAACCCATCAAGCTGGTCTGCAACCAAGAGGATATCAATTGTTCTTAACCTTTTCACAGATCCACCACTTCAAAAAAATAAACATCTGAACTACTTTTTTGTGTTGCTGCCCAAAATATCTGATAAATTAGGCTAAATAAAGAAGTCATATTATTCACTGACAGGTCAGTGGAGCAGGCTCTCGTTGCTCTGCTGCCATCTCAATACAGAACGCAGCCAAGCATAACTGAGTGTCAGTAAACTAACTTGACCTTCCGCTGCACCTGTGCTTCTGCACTCATTAAATCTACTTTCCTTCAATTTGTCACCCGTCTGTAAGCAAAGATTTCAATCATAAATACATCTTCATTCAAATATTTAGTTTTTTTGCTCCTTACAGAGTTAATTTGAGAGAATCTGATTATTTGCTGAAGAGCTTGAGCAGAAATATTTGGATTTAAAAGCAGTCAACATAAAGAACTTGTCATAATGGTGGCGCTGGTGCAGGTCAACCCAATGGTGCAGGCAGACAGTCCAGGACTCAAAGAATTTATTTACAAAAAACAAAAGGCTGTCGGGGCAGCAAGACTCACATGAATCACAAGGCGCAGACAGGACATCATCAGTGGACAGCATACGATGCCAGGACAAAGGACTAACACAAAGACACAGACTTATATACAGGGACTAACGAGACAAAACCCCTCTGAGGACACGCAGCTGAAACAGTAAGGAACAGAGATACAACACCAGATGGAGGCATGCTCCAGGACAACACAAATGCTTTTTACAATCTGTGTGAACAGTCTTACTGGTGGGTAGAAAGATGACTGTCTTTGTGTGTGTGTCTTCATCAGCATCTCCAGATGACCATCCAGGCCCTGCAGGATGAGCTGCGCACACAACGAGACCTCAACCACCTGCTGCAGCAGGAGAGCTGTAACCGCTCCGGCTCCGATCACTTCACCACCATCGAGCTGACGGAAGAGAACTTCCGCCGGCTGCAGGCCGAGCACGACAGGCAGGCCAAGGAGCTGTTCTTGCTCAGAAAAACCCTGGAGGAGATGGAGCTGAGGATCGAGACCCAGAAGCAAACGCTTGGCGCGCGAGACGAGTCCATCAAGAAACTGCTGGAGATGCTGCAGAGCAAGGGGCTTCCTCCAGGGCCGGGCAGGGCCTCGGAGGAGGAGGAGCAGGAGAGAGCCAGGAGGATTGCTGAAGCAGAGGCCCAGCTCGGACACCTGGAAGTTATTCTGGATCAGAAGGAGAAAGAAAACATCCATCTGCGAGAGGTACACTAAGACCAGCCTCACGGCACATCTTCATGTTCAAATTGTGTCAGGGTTGAAGTTCACAATATTCATTTCTGTGTCTTAAGTTGTGAATTGTACAAAAACACAAAGCCTTAAAAAAGAAGAAGCTTAAAGCTCTTCAGTGTGACTGAAGAAGTCTTTTGGATAAAAGACAAATGTTTCAACAAAGAAGAATCAGTCCAGAGGACTTGACTCAGCTGTGGTAGAGCATGCGTCAGGACAAACTCAAGGTAGTCGATCACTCAGCTTTGAAGATGCTAAAGAAGGACAAAAGTATGAATGAAAGCCCAATTTCTGTCATCAGTGTGGCTCTAACAGAACAGAAGAGCCACCATAGAAGAAAGTTGTGCTTAAATATGCGCACATAGATCAACACGATCAAACTTTATTTTTCTGATGCCAGAGAGCAAAACAGAAAGTCTGAAATTTGGATAGAAAAGTATCCAGTTTTTTATCATGGTGGCTTTTCAGCAAACTAAAGTGTGCTATCATGTCTTGTTCTGGCTGTGTGTTTACATGTGTGATGATCAGAAAGAAAGCCAGAAACACCACAAAGTTTGTATCCAGGCTCTGCATGCTGACCCTCACTCAGCTGGCCACTGAAACAAATGCACTGCGATGGCCCACAACAGTGCCGTTAATGCTATAGAGGAGAATTAGTGGCACCTTCTTAGTAGGTGCTACGTTGCCTTTTTAGGCAGCAGACCAGGGTAAAACAACATCAACACAACATTAACAAAAACAAAGACCCAACTAAACCCAGGGAATTAGTCCAATGTTTTGCCACTATCTGTGTGAATGTTTATGAAGCATTCACACTACTGAGATCCATTTTTCTTCCGTACGTTTTTTGGTGTCGCTCCACAATTATTGTGGTGTTTCAGCAAATCATTTATCAAAAATGTTCAGCTCTTTCAAGACAATCCTGCTGACTTTTGGTATTGGTGCAACTTTAGCTCTTTGAAATGTTTTGACTTTTCGGCTATTTTTTTCCTCATAGAAAATAAATTGAGCTCATTTTAAATCCTACAAGTCTTTAGATCTGTTTACAACATTTTCCTGCTCCTGTCACATTTTTGTTCTGGTTCAGCTTCTTTGTGCAAATTTAAACCTTTTCAGCTACTTTCAGCTGTTTTTTCTTTTTTCACAGTTTTTTTGTCATCCTTTTAGATTATTTCTGCTAATTATAACATTTTTTGCTTCTTCTAACTTCTGCTAATTTCAGCTTATTGTGCTCCTTTCAGCTTACTTATGCATGTTTCAGCCTTGTCTGCTATTTCAGCTACTAGCAGTTTATGCTAATTTTAGCTTTTTTGGGGCTAATTACACATTTTTTTGTGATAATTTCAACTTTTTTCAGCCTAATTCAGTAAAAATGTGTTGGTTTTTTTCCCACGTCCTTTTGTTAATTCTTCTTTCTGATTATTTTTTTCAATAGCTTGTTGCAAATTTCCGCTTTTTTCAGATAACTTCCACTTTTTGTGCTCATTTCTGCTTGTTTCAGCTTAACTGGGCAAACGTGCTCTTTTGACTTCCTTATGCTAAATTAAGCTTCTTCTACTTTTTTCACTTATCATTTTTAGCTGATTTCAGCAGTTTTCAGATTGTTTTCGTGGTAATTGCTGCTACTTTCAGCCTAATTAACTTTTCTCTGCTAATTTTAGCTCACTGCTAATTTAAGCCTCCTTTCAAGTTATTTCTGCTCCTTTCAGTTTTTCTGCTGTTTCAGCCACTATTTAGCTGTTTTTATGGTAATTCAATGTTTTTCAGCTAATTCAACATTTTTGTGCTCATTTCAGCTCTTTTTGTTTCCTTTTGGTATAAACTTCTTTATGCCTTTTCAGTTAAATTTCAGCCTTTTTAAATTTTAATTTTTAGCAAATTTACATATTTTTATGCAAAGTTTTGCTTATTTGAGCCTAATTCAGTAAATATGTGTTATTTCTGCTTTCTACTAACTTAGGCTTGTTCTTCCATTTCAACTACATTTCAGTTTTTTTTTATTATTATTATTTTTTTTAGGCAAGTTCTTCAATAGATCAATAAGCCTTCACACTGCATTTCCACAGGAAATGCAATTTCTCTAGCTGGGAGAGAAATCTGAAATAATGTGGTATTATATGTACTTTTTTTTGTTGTTTTATTTAGAAATACTTGTTTAATGCACTAAAATAAGGTTAGTATGCACTTTTGAACTGATACAGCTCATGTGAGTCATTAACAATGCTTTAACATATAAATACACTGATTCGCAAGCTGGCAGCCATTTGTTTTGCCTAAAACTATTAGTGGTCATTTTTTTGTATTTCTTTATCAGTGGCTCTGCCCCCTTGAAATATGCATAAAAAATTTTGGTATGGAAATCATAAACAATGTGATCAGCTACTGATCATAGATCAATTCTACATGTTCCAGTGAGAATGTTTTTTTTTTTTTTTTTCGTCTATTAACAATCAGGTTTCTGTATGGATATATCACTACATTAGGCTCTGCTGTTGACATCTAGCTGGGTGTGCAGAACCTGTTTAATAAAAGTCCAGCTTCACAGACTTGATAAGTGCAACAAAAGTACATTTTAACCTTTCTATATTTTAAAAATGTTGAAAGGTCATTCTTGTTTTTATTTTATGTTAGCACTATGTTAGACTTGTGGGTTTTCTAGCATCAAAATGTGATGAAACGTAATTTTTATTACAGCCACGTGTTTTATTTTATTACCACTAGATGGCAGTGTTGAGTTTTACAAAATCAACTGCTGCGCTTCTGATGCATTATGTAATGTTTGAACTGAAAGCTGCAGAGCATATTTGATGCATTTAACGCCTTACCAAACCTTCTGTTCGTAGTGTTGCCATTTTTAGTAGGTTTTACTCAAACTGTTCAGCTTTAAGAAGCAGAACTAATATTGTGCATTTTCTTTAAGGAGCTGCACAGAAGAAATCAGCTCCATCAGGATCCAAGTAAAACCAAGGCCCTGCAGACCATCATAGAGATGAAAGTAAGAACTCCACTCATGTGCAACCAGTATCAAACCACACACAACAGCTCCATGAGATAAGGCATAATTTATTATTATTATTATTTTTACTCATTTAAATGTAGATGGTGTTTGTTCGTACACTTTCGTGATCAACGTTTAAAACACACTTGGTGATGT
The DNA here is from genome assembly GCA_031762415.1 of Simpsonichthys santanae. NCBI lineage: Eukaryota > Metazoa > Chordata > Actinopteri > Cyprinodontiformes > Rivulidae > Simpsonichthys > Simpsonichthys santanae. The sequence continues at coordinate 25,809,746 of JARVLU010001354.1, forward strand.
TTTATCCATTGAGGCTTTGGCTGATGTGTGTTCTGCTGAATCTATTGCTGTCGCTGCAGATGAGTCGACGCTGTCACATTTTTTTTGTCTCTCGCTCACACTGGCTCAGTATCAGCTCATGAAGCTGTTGTGAAATCCAGAACGAGAGGCAGTATTTAACATTTTATCCTCTTGTTGAAGAGGATGAGTCAAACTGTAAGACAAAGGTTTTATGACAAGTATTGTCATGTTGGTCTCAGTCGTTATCTCTTCAGCTTACTGTCTGCAAACATCACAGACTAAAGTAAACTTCACTGTTATGAATTGTTGTTAGGAGCTGTTGAGATGCGTTTTAAGTTTTTATTCAAGGTTTATGAATTGATAACAGATAATGAGTTTTTGTGTGATGTTTATTGGCAAAACATGCTTTTAAATTTGGAGTTTGAATGAAATAATTTATTTTTTGTGCATCCAAATAGTCTCAGTTTTTGTTCTTTCAGCTGCTCCCTTCTGCGGGGAACAATAAGCAAGCTTGTATGAAAGATTTGGCAAATGTTTTACACCTGATGCCTTTCATGACCCAATCTGGGCTCGAACAGCCTCAGAATTATAAGGCCATGGCATTGACCACTGAGCTACTGTGGCCTCTTGCCAAATAAAGAAATACTTTTTGCAAATATCTCTTTACAATAAAACTATTTTCAGAGGATTTATATACAGATAATAATCTAATAATTAACATATATAAAGCTTTAAGCCAGTAATAGTGTGTTAGATAAAAAGAGTTAACTTTAACTAACTGTCAAAAAGATCAGACTTGTGTTCACGACTCAAACTTATTGTGTTCTTAAAAAAAAAACTGCATTTATCAAACATTTGTCGGGAAAACCGTAATGAATACTTATAATACAGATTTAAAATTCTCGATTTAAACTGTATTGCAGTCAGATTTTCAGGTAATTCAATGAATCACTGGGCTGTTTCCAAACCCAAGTTAATTTACATAAAAAAGACCAGTCTTATTGGAAAGTAATTGAGTTTCAAGAATTGTGTTTTAGTACAATAATTGGAAAAGTTTTTAAAGTTGAGGGTAAATTTAAAAAAGGTAAAACACAAAACACACACAGCACATATATTTTAAAAAAGAGATGGACCTTTGTTGCAGATCCAGGCCCTATTTTTAACTTTCAGCTCAATAAAATCCTATTTTTATACATATTTATTTGTTTGATGCTGAGGTACTAATACTCAAATGTGCATTTAGTTTTAAACTATTGTGAAAATGTCTCTTTAAATGAGAACTCTCTGTACAGCTAAGCAAAGAGCAATATCCTGAATGGCTGTAGACACCAGCAGCCTCACTGCAGAGGCCTGACATCACTTCCTCAAAATAAATCATGACATCATGGCTGAGCTGACACAGCCCCTCTCGCTCGGCGGGATTGGCAAAAAGCCCATCGCCCCCACCCAGACACTCTGAATGATCATGTGACATCAAGGCGATGAGACTGTTGATTTTCATACGGTGGTGAGGGAAGTCCCGCCCCCTCCTCCTCCTCCTCTTGTACCAAAGAGGAAGACCCTGCATGCCTCCTCTCTCCTGCTCTGTCGATGCTGATGGTAGCATGAAAAATCCACCCTC
>JARVLU010001354.1:25811401-25828354 GCA_031762415.1 Simpsonichthys santanae
TCACCAGAGACAGTACATAGCCTGCCTGCTGCTGCCATGGAAACAGGTGTGGTTGTTTATGACAGCGAGAGGCCAGTTTGCAGGCAGATAGACAGACAGAGACATGCACATATGCAGGGAGACAGATTCACTGACCAGGTCCAAGTGCCAGTGGTTTACATGTGGACGGAATAAAGTCACTCAGCTTTGAAGGTACGCCGCCTCGAGTCTATTGCAGAAATGATCAGTTCATTGATGTTCTCCTCGTAACAGGGACGGAGGTGAGACGCAGCAGCTGGGCGAAGTGCATGCACACGAGGGGTGCTCATGCATCAACGTTACGCTCTCGAGTCCTTGTTGCACTGACGCCCTCCTGCAGTGGGCTGGGACTGACCCTGCTGACGGCCACAAGTTCATGAGTTCAGAGCCACGCACAGAGAGAGGATGGAGAGAACTAAAAGAGGAGAGAGGGAGAGAGAAAGAAAGGAAGGAGCAAGGTTGCTCTGCGCTCTGCTGGAGAGGGAGATGAACCATGGCTAATCTTAAAGACGCTGTATTATTTATTTAAAAAGCCATGAAGCTAAAGCTGCACTCCGACTCACAGTCCAGAGACTTGATTCTGCGTTTTCTCTGCAAGCAACAACGGCTAAAGCTAGAGCTTGTTACTTTTACTCCTTTTTTTTTTTTCTCACTCTGCACGTTTGTCTTCATTCCTGACGGATCAATCTGTGCTGGATGTGTGCTCAATATTTCCCAATGGTGATTAATCCTTTGAGCTGCTGCGAGGAGATGGGTAGAAAGCTTTTGATTTCACCGACAGATACTGCAGTTGCTCTCAGTCAGCCCACAGAGCTTCTTCCTCTCTCTTTATCGCTCTCCATCTACACATTTCTACCCCCCTATTCTCTCCATCTGTCCCAATATTTTCATCACTTTCAGCTTGCTTCCTCCCGGACTCTTGTCTGTAGTTCAGGTTTTGTTTGGGGAGATGCCGGTCTTGGTTTTGAGGTGTGTCTCCTCCGCATGTGTTTGTGCAGGACACCAAAATTGCCTCCTTGGAGCGCAACATTCGAGACCTGGAGGATGAGATCCAAATGCTGAAGGCAAACAGTTTACTGAACACGGAGGACCGCGAGGAGGAGATCAAACAGATGGAGGTCTACAAGAACCACTCAAAGTTTATGAAGACCAAGGTAAAGTCGCTCGGCGCTGTGCACGCGGACAAAACGATGCAGTGAAAAGATGACGTTAAAACGAACAGACAGGATCTGTTGAGTCTACAAGTCGTATGCTCTTTATTTTTACATGCATGCTAAAGTAGAGGTATTACATCACTTTTATTTTACGTGATCAGTTGTGATTCTTCATTCCTTTTATTTAAATAATGACATTAGAATTCCTTGAAGGAATGCAAATCACCTGCTGGTATAGTTTGGAACCAAGGTCTTGCATGATCTGTAAGCTTAGAGTACGTGTTGGGATCACTCTCAGCTCCTAACACAACAAATTACTCAATAATTAATAAAGTGACTGACTTAATGCAAAGTTTATCACGTGAGGAGACCCTCAGTAAGTTGTAGGACATTTCATAAGTCCATCTGTCTGTTGTTTCATGACATATTTAACAGTAACCGTCATTTTTTTAGTTTGAAGAGTTTTTGCCAAAGTATTAAACAAAAATCTTGTGCAAGCTATTAGCATTTGGGGAACATTTTTGGCTGATATGTAGCTACTGTCACACCAAGTTTTAGCTCAACATTTAAAAAAACTAACTGACTTATAACTAGCAGTCACCGTAAATCAGGTTAACTTTAAAAGCTAATCAGAGCCAGAGTCATAGGTTTTATTGCCATTTCAGCCATGTACAAGTACATATTGAAACGAAACAGCGTTCCTCCAGGATCACGGTGCAACACAATATAATGTGCAAAAATATACAACACAGTGCAGATACACAACAATATAATACAAACAAACCTATAATAAATGAAATAAGACATCTAACCTAATCTAAACATTTCAATCTATACAAGTAATTAAGAGACAAGACTAGAGACGTGTTACAGGTACATGTGTAGGTGGTGCTATGGGGTAGAAACAAGTTCTGATATGTGGTTAGCAGTGTACAGTTTTCTATTGTTATAGCAACAGAGATAAAAAAAAAATGTGTAAGGTGCAAGAATGCAAAACTTGAGCAGATTGCAAAAATGTGCAAGTAAAAATAAGTTTATGTTGTTTGGAGATGATCGACCACAAGATCTGCCTCACAGTCAATATGTTCAAGCTAAAGTATCGAGAAGCATCTCAGTCCTTAGTAAAGCTGGATACTTATTGAATAATAAAGCATTACACATTGTATATTGTTCACTTATCTTGCCATATTTGAATTATTGTGTGGAAATTTGGGGAAACACCTACACATCCTCACTCCGATCGTTGTGCACACTCCAGAAAAGAGCCATCAGAATGGTTCATAAGGCAGGTTTCCAGGACCACACTAATGAGTTATTTATAAACTCGTAATATACAGAAACTCCAGTGATAGAGAGGGGGGTTATGATTACAGGGGAAACCTTAACTGCAGAACCAGGAGAGTTCGAACCACCACAAAAATAATGTGCACTTCAGTCAGTGGTGTAAGGGTCTGGAATAAACTCAGCCAAGAACTGAAGCAATGTCCAACCATGAGTTTGTTCAAGAAAAGGCTCACACTGATGATCTTCAACAAGTATAGGGATGATGATCTGAGGTGAACCTGAACGGGTGTCTCTAATGTAAATAGGATTGTATATGAGTATGGTTGTGTGTTCTGTGTGGGTGTATAAATGGGGATAAGTCAGGTTGTATTGGTGAGGTGGTTGGAATTGTGTGTGTGAGTGTGTAGATGTGCAAATGAGTGTGTAGTTGGAGGTGAATGACTTTGGGTGTGGGTTTAAAACTCTAGAATTTACCATTGAAGTAATGTTGGATTACTTATGTGTTGTTTTATATGTACATACATATAAGAGGTTTCTTTTGGTTGGTTTTCTTTCTTTTTTATTTTTATTTTCTTCCTCTCATGGACTCATAAGATTCAGAAAATCAGATAGGTGTAATGTGTAACCATTGACTATTGAAGAAGGGGAGGAGTTTTACTTCGTCCTACCCCTTTTCAAACATGTTAAATGGGATCTGTGTGTGCACATGTATATGGATATGTGTATATGGATAGGTCAATGGTTTTGACATGTCTTGAATGAATCAATTAATAAAATATAATTAAAAAAAAGTCACAAACAGTACACCGTATTGTGTATTTTGTGTGTGCGTCAGTTCATCATGAATGTGTGCGTCAGAGTCAGTTGTAGATGTACATGTACTGATTACTTTTTCAGTTTGATTTAAATCTGTCCACTAGTTCATAAGATATTTTGCTAACAGACAGAAAAATAAACATGCGTGCTCGCACACACTCTCATACACACAGGCATTTACATTATCACCCAGTATTTATGGTAATAACAATGTTCAAAAGGTAGAAAAATGCAGAATCAACAGCAATCTACATTTCAAGCATGAGCTCACGTGAAAATTAGAGTCAAATGCTCAAATTTCCTGTGTGAGCATTTAATACCACTAATATTAAGTTGCTTTGATTGTGTCTGTTTAGTGGTTTGAGTCTGTGTTTACAATGAGCTCAGGAGCAGCGCAGCCTCCGTTTTATTTCTCTATTTTTAGGAATCTTTTCATCAATCATGAATAGAGATGATGTATAATATATGATGAATAGAGGGGAGTCAGTCCCAAATGCATTTTTAATGAGAGAAAAAGTGTTGATGAAATCTGTGTTAAAAGCTGCAATGACGAGCCCACTGTTCAACCAGATGCTTTCTTCTACCCACCCCCCACACACACACACACACCATCACATTGCAGATGAAACAGGTCCGTTCACAGGTCTGTTTTGTGTGTCGTTCAGATTGACCAACTGAAACAGGAGCTGTCAAAGAAAGAGTCGGAGCTGCTGGCTCTGCAAACGAAACTAGAGACCCTCAACAACCAGAACTCAGACTGCAAACAGCATATCGAGGTGCTCAAAGAATCGCTCACTGCCAAGGAGCAACGTGCTGCCATCCTGCAAACAGAGGTAATGTAAATACATTTTACACTGAGGTCAGGACGCTACCCATCACTTGTTGCTGCTGCTCTGTAAATAGTTGCAAAATGAATAACCAAAACCTCCTGCATGTTTTTACATCAGTTGCATGGGAAATGAAGCGATTGTTCATGTCTTTTGAATTGCTGTCCTCTGGTAATGTTGTGAACTATAAACATCTTATCTGCTGTAGATAGCTTTTTGAATGACCTTAGTGTGGAGACACAGATTTGTTCTGAAGACTAGTCAGAGTGGGACCAGGACCAAAGTAGATTGCTGTCGTTTTTTTTACAACTTCACTTTGAAATGATCTTATCAGTTCATGTGGATGCTGTTTTATAAATCCTTACACTCCTGTCAGTTGCACATTTCATGGTTAATCCAGCAAACTATTGTAACATTCCTGCTGTGGCCCAGGCTGTACAGAAAGTGCTACAGCTAGCTGCTTCTGTCCTTGCAAATAATCAAAGATTCCTATGTAAATAACTATGTAACGAGAAACTAAACCTAATGGAAATGTTTATAAAGTAGCATGTGCATCAATTGCAATGGCATATTTGAGAATAAACAAGTTTTAAGACAGTATCAGTCTATGTTGTTAAAGGCTCAAATCAGAGTACCAAGTAGCTGTTAGCTTGTTAGAATTATATTTCTTCAAACTGAGGATGTTCAAAGGTTATCTATGACAGGTAAGATATTATTTTTCACAACCTTTTCACATAACCCCACTGTAAAAGATCTAAACTGTCCTTTAAAGGTAATTTGACTTTGAATGAATGTAGTTGTCCTCACTGATTATCAAAGAACACAGTCTTTGTTTCAAATAATTGCCAACGCCAGCGCTGTGTAGGCCTGTTTTCCTACGAGAAGGCATGAACTTTTATCTGTGGCTGTGTCGGGCTTCAGGTTGATGCCTTACGTCTTCGTCTGGAAGAGAAGGAGTCATTCCTGAACAAGAAAACCAAACAGCTGCAGGACCTGACAGAGGAGAAAGGAACCCTCGCCGGAGAAATCAGGGACATGAAGGACATGCTGGAGGTCAAGGAAAGGAAGATTAATGTCCTGCAGAAAAAGGTGAGAATAGAGGAGGACATCTTACTGCCTTTGAGTTTTTAAAGCTGAGAACAATAATAAATATCCAAACTGGATACTATAACACTAACCGCTGACTACAGTAAAGTGTAGTATGTGGGTGTAAGCTGCATTGCTGGACATTTTAAATGAACAACTTTTCAGATAGTTTTTTCAGATTTCAGGACAAAAACAGACACTCTGTGAAAATACAGTTTGCAGGATGATTTCCATAAAAAGACAAGAAGAAAGAAAAGCCTGCCTCACTCTAACTTGTCTGTGTGTCTATAAATACTCGCCGAGTGTTACTCTGTCTTTATCTGTGACCTGATCACATTCTTTGTTTTCATGATCCACTTTTGTCTTCCTTTTTGGGGGGCTTTGTTCTGGTTTCTCCTGATGTGAATATCTCGTGTGGATTTTTTTTCCAACTCTTGAAGGATAAAAACATAAAAATAAATTGAATGTAATGGCTTTATATTAATTTAAAGCACATATTTTAGAGGGATGTGGCAAAGGTAAAGTAGAAGGCATATGATGAGATGTATGGGAGCTGGATACTAAAGAGGGCGAGAAGGACTTGTACCAATTGGTGAGACAGAGGGATCAGGCTGGAAAGGATGTGCAGCTGTAAATAGCAACTTACTTGCCTAAAACAACAAATCCATGTCACATTGTTTAAGGCAAAGACTTGTCTTCCTCTTAGAAAAATGTAAAACCGCACACTGTGCGCTTTCCAACATAAATGTTTCAGAGTCAGAGTCTGGCTGCTAAATTGCTCTGCTTGCAATCAAACTTATGATCACAACAAAGTCCCTAAACTGTAAGAGGTAAAATCTTATGTTAAAAATGAAAAAGGAAACATTTGACTATAATCTACTCCAGTTTGTCTCCCCAGTTGTCAAACTCTGACACTGCATCTGATGTAGATAACTTAAAAACAACAACTTTGCTTTCTGAAAGATGTTCCATCCATTACCTTTACCCCCTTCTTCCTTTTCATGTCGCGGCAGTCACTGGTGCCCATATGCAGCAGTCACTGTGCAAGAGGTGGGGGACACCCTGGACAGATCTCCAGTCCATCACAGGGACACAGAGAAAAAAGACCATTCACTATCTCACTATAGGAACAATTTAAAGTTAGCAATCAGCCTAACATGCATGTTTTTGGTGTGTGGGAGGAAACCAGAGTACCCAGAGAAAACCCACGCATGCACGGAGAGAACATGCATCCTTCTTGCTGAGAGGCAACAGTTCTAAATACACTCTAAAATGCACAGAAAAGGCTCTGAAAGATGTTGCTGGTATCAAAATCATAGAAATGTATAGTTTTTTTAGGACAGTCAAGATTTTCTATTTGAGCCTTTTTGTTTTTGAACTACCTCTAGTCAACTACTGTATTGACATCATTCAGAAATGTCTGCATACCATTTTCTTTTGTCTTTTATTCCTAATTCTAACTATTTAGATTCATAATTTACATAGAAGACCGTAGCTGAGTTTTTCTACTTTGGTTTGGTCATTTCCATTCGTTTGGAATTAGAAGTAGCCTGTAAAAATACATCATCATCTGTTTCTCACAGCTTTTTTTAATTTTCTTATTAAACTGTAAAGATTTTGTAACAAAGCCTCATTTGATTTTTCAAGATTGCAAGCACTGCTTTGGTTTTGATCTTACTGTTCTGTGCCGTTTTATTTGTTTTTCCGTGTCAGATTGAGAACCTGCAGGAGCAGCTGAGAGATAAAGACAAGCAGCTGGGGAACCTGAAGGACAGGATAAAGTCTCTGCAGACCGACTCCAGCAACACAGATACTGCCCTGGCCACCCTGGAGGAGGCGCTGTCAGAAAAGGTATAGCTCAGTACTGCGGCGTCAGGAGAGAAGGGTCAGAATGTGTGTTAGAAGGTCAGGAAGGGTCACATCTGTTTGGTCCAATGCTAAGCTAGGTTAGCTTTAAAAACATTGTAGGATAAGATCAGTTAAAATAGGTCTAATTCTATTAAATCATTTACTAGTACTGTATGTACTTATGTAGGAGAGTGGTGGTGCAGAGAAGGTAGGCCTGGGATCGGAAGGTCGTCGGTTCGACTTCCCGGACTGACAACATCAAAATGTGTGTGGGATTGGTGAAACACCCACACCTGCCTCCACCCTCATTTGTCCCATTCTGAGCCCTTGAGCAAGGCCCTTAACCCCCACCATCTGTTCCCCTGGATGCTCATCAGCTCTCTGCTCCACACAGAGGGCTGTGGTAGCTCTGTGGTCTGTGGTTGTGTCAGGCAGGGCATCTAGCGTAAACACAATTGCTAAGTCTTTGTACAACGTAGTTCGCTGTGATGACTCTGAAGAAGGGAGTAGTCGAAAGAAGAGAGAGAAAAAAAACTACTGACAAATGATTTAACAAACTTTCTGATCAGAAGAGAATAAAATTAATAACACTGTTTCAAAAAGCATGTCTTATATGTAAAAACAGGAAAAGCAAAATTGCATAAAATGTGCAATGACTAAACAATATTGTTTAAAAAGAGTTAAGATTCAGTTTGAACACATAGACCAGGGGGTCTGCAACCTGTGGCTCTGGAGTCACATGTGGCCCTTTGGTTCCTCTGCAGCAGCTCTTTCAAGCGTTAACCAAACCCAACAAACTACTAGTTTAAACATTTTCAAGTCATTTATTTAGCAAATTTGTGAATACTAGTACTAATACAAGGAGTAAAACATACTCACTTTAACTTCATGCTTTATTTCTTTAAAGTAGGATACTGTACTTAAATTTTCCACATTTAAAAAATATCTCTAGACCTGCACAGTTTATTGTTTTAATTTCTTTTTCACTTGGTAAAAACTATATAAAAAAAAAGTAATCCTTCTTTACAATAATCTGGTATTTTCCTCTGTCTTAAAATGTAAAAATATCAATAAGTGTTAAAAATCTTAAGATATTTTTAATTTTATTATGTCACTACTGGCTTGAAAAGCCTCCTCCAACAAACTTAAAGTGGCCCATGGGCCACCAGTTGATAATCACAGTTGGAGCAGGTTTTGTGGCTTTGGACATTTTAATTTTTCGTTCATGCAACCTTTATTTAGACAGATTAATCCCATTGAACTTCAGGGACTCATTTACAAGAGAGACCTGATTTTAGTGGAGGAAGTGGCATAAATGGCTGTTTGGATCGTAAAGGCAGCAGACCCTATGCATTAAACTATGCAATGACTTTATTCTCATTGTAAGAGAGTGGCTCATTTTATTTTGCTGAAATGTACCAGTTATAGCTCTTGTTTAAAAGCTCATCAAAGCATTTAAATTTTCAAGCATTTTTTAATCTACATAAAATGAGTTCATATTCAGTTTTTATGATGTTACTCTGCAGAGTTTGTTATAACTGTCTCACCTGTTTAAAGTTTGTTTTTTAATTAGTCAACATTACTTTTAAATGCAGGTTGGCTCCAAATGTGCATTTACATGTTAGTGCTGACCTGTGTTGTTGCTTCACGAATGAAGCTTTAGACTGGTTTTAAAGGGATAATACAACTTTTTTTTAAGGAGAACTGGTCCTTTGAACCCAAATAATTTTTATTGTTAATAGATTCTATCTATAATTTTATTTATATTGTTAAATATGTGAAGTCATCATATTTTGGTTCTTTTTTAAAACAATGGAGTGCATTTTGTCCTTTTTATTCTCTAAATCTGAACAAGTTTGAATGAGATTCTCAGACATTTATGACATATGAACCCTATTAAATAATTTAAAACACGTTTGATGTCGTGTGTATGCTAGGAGAGAATTATAGAGCGATTAAAGGACCAAAGGGAGAGGGAGGACAGAGAACGTCTGGAAGAGGTGGACCTTTACAAGAAGGAGAACAAGGAGCTAAAGGAGAAGGTCAACAGCCTGCAGATAGAATTAACAGAGAAAGAGGTCAGTGTCTATCGATGTGTGTCTGCATGACTCTGCTGCTGTGTGTCTGTACTGTTGTGAACTGCATGCACCTCACCTCTCTCTCTCTTTCAGACAGCTTTCACATGTTTAAGTTTTGTCCTCTGGCTCTGCGCTCCACCTGCTGACAGGCTGCTGGCTCTGTGCTAACCATCTGTGTTCTCTCTGCCTGCAGTCCAGCCTCATAGATCTCAAAGAGCACGCATCGTCTCTGGCGTCCTCCGGCCTGAAGAAGGACTCGAAGCTCAAATCACTGGAGATTGCCATTGAGCAGAAGAAGGAGGAGTGCAGTAAGTTGGAGACGCAGTTGCAGAAGGTAAGTTTGTGTTTCTCAGCTTGAAATCACAGTTGATTTTGTTTTAAGATTCAAACCTTCCACCATTGTTAACCTAAATGAAAGTTGCTGCTTTATTTGGAGTGAGCTGAAATAATTTCATTTGTTTTGTAATAATTAGTGTGATTACCAAGTTAAAGTATTGTAAAAAAAAAAAACAAAAAAAAAACAACAACAACAAAATGGATTTCTGTGTTAACTATCAGCAGAGTCCCTCATCTTTCAGACAAACAAAGATGGTGGCGACCATCACCTGATATCTAAAGCTTAAAGTTCAACAGATAGATAACAACTCATGGATGGACGGATGCTTTTACCCAGGAAGATAATTTGGCTGTAAAACTTGTGGATTTTAATCCAATGGGATATTTAAAATGAAAATTGAAAAAAAATAAAAGGAAAAAATAAAAAAAGAAACAAATGCAGTCGCAATTAAAAAGCATACAAAACTGATTACATGAGAAAACTGCCACTTTCAGATAATCTTTCAAGCTATAAAACAACCCATCGATATCACCAAAACTGGCCTTTCATGTATTTTTCTTTTTATTATATAAAGGACACACATATCTAACTATGAAATTCTTGTTGTCATTCATGAAACCAATTCTGTCGTTGAGTAACGTTCAGAAAATGTGGCACAGTTCGACGGTTTAGTGGCTACCATCCACTGTACTGGGATGTACTGGAACATAATCCTGATCAAGATGCTTTTTTAAATTCATGATGTCGATCTGAGTAATTATTCTGCTTGTTCACAGCATTGTAAATTACAAACCAAATGTAAAACTTATTACTGGTGAAGTTGACTATACAATTATGATTGACACTCAATAAGTTCTACATGCAGTAAATGTTCATGTTCAAGAAATAAAGCAAACATGCGAGCAGAAAGCAACCTTTTCTGTACATCTGAGGTAGTGCTGAGTTGGTTATGTAGCGTTGAGAGACCAGGGCATAGCTTCAACTGTTCCAAAAGGCAATAAAAACCTGTATTCTTCACTATGGCGTTAAATTCAGTCTGTTGTGTGATCCTTTTTGCCTTATTGTTGTCCCGTGGAAACTTGTCTCTTCTCCTTAGAGTCTTCTCTAAAGTGTGTTGCTCTGTTGTTCTAGCTTTGACAGTTGAACTCGGCGTACTTCTCTGACTGTGTGGGGAATTTTAAATGCCTGGTTAAACTGATTGTATTAAATGCAGCTCTAACCTTGCCGCCATGAGAAATACTTGAATTTCAAATGTTGCACGTACCTGTAGATACTGAAAAGCTCTCATTTTTTATTTCACGTTGCAGACATGTCCGCACTTTTCACCACAGCGTTACAGCTCTGTTCCAGCATGGTTAACTTCAAACCATAGCCAGTAGGTCAACAACAAATGTCAGAAGTTGAGTGCGGTCAGCTTGATTGGAACCCATTTCCAATGGCTGAGATCGGCTCGGGACGTCCAGAGCAGAAACATTGTTAAAACAACCACATCCATATTCTTCATCTACATAATCCTCAGATTATCCCGGTGTCTATTTCTCTGCAGTTTTGCACTGTTGTCAACCTTTAACACCAAGTTCTGGACTGAAACTGTGTTATCCATCCATCAAACGTGTATAATAACATGTCTGATCCTACTGTTATCTCCTTTGGCTCAACTAAGCCCTAACATTTACTCTTCCTGGACCCTCTCCCCTTCCAATGTCTCATCCTCGCCCTCCCACCCCTCCGTTTGCAATGTAGCAAGCTGAGCAGCTATTCAGTCACATGAACAATCCTGTAAGTCCGTCTCTTGAGGCCTGTGCGGCACATTTTGAAAGCATGAAGACACTGAGAACTCCGTTGAAATATGCTAGACCATGGCAAATCCCAGCACAGGCACTGCTTTCTCCCATCCACATGCATGTTGCCCCATTGCACTGTACTGATATAAGCTTTACTCTGCACTGAGAGTCCTGTGTGTACTCTTTTTGTGACTTGTTGTGTGTAACGTGGTGAAGCTAGCGTCAGGTTTTTTTTTTTTTTTGTTTGTTTTTTTAATCTGTTGACATCTGCTGTAATTCTACAGAAATTTATACTTCCCAAGCATAATTGGGTTGAGGTGTTCTTTCAACTTGGTGTTTCGTTAATCTACATAATGTAGCGTTCGCTTGACACTTGCATTAAACTTCAGAGGCTATGACTGTCACGTTTAGTGTTAAGTGGGTCTTGAAAGGCCTTAATGCAGGAGGCAGGTGGCTGAGTATCAAAAGTGCAACTCTAATAATCAAACAACATGTGCAATGTATGAGATTAGCAGGTGCACAGAGGAAGGTCTGAACAATAAGAGAGGAAAACCAGGGAGTATGTATACTGGCAAAGATGGTTCCTGAATGACAGCTGGTGTGCTGATTACTAACAAAATACAGAGTTCATGTAAGGAGCCATGAAGAAGAACTTTGAAGTTCTAGTGGCAATGTTAGTAAAATGAACTAGAACCAAGAAAACAGTAGTCCCTCGTTTATCATGGGGACTATGTTCTGGACCCCCCCCTCCCGAAACATATCGAAACAGTTCAGTCAATTAATTAATTTAAATCAACTAGACTAAAGTAAAAGTTTATTCAGCAAGAGTTTATTAATCAGCCTCACTTGATAATGTTTATTCATGCAACTTAAATTTTTAAGTTGGGCAAGCCTTTTTACTCACTCAGTTCTCTTTCAGCACCCAGCCTTGGTCTGGTTCTGGTCCGGTTCTGATCTGCTCTCTGCATCCACTGAGCACCGAAGTCAATACTGTAAGGACTGGACTTTTTGCGATCGGATCAAAATTTTCCCTCCAGCAGAAAGCAACTTTGCCTTCTAGGAAGCACACTGTTGCCTTCTGGGTAATGTAGTCTTTTAGACTGGTGATACAGTGTTAGCTTATTGAGATAGAACTACAAAATGGAGGCACTTTTATTTTGCTTGTGTACAATCTTACTTTGAAAAACCACGAAAGAGCAAGTCCATGAAAATCGAACCAAGTAGCGAAGTAGAAGAAGCGAGGGACTATTTTATTAGTAGATAACCAAAACACCAAAATAAATTATAAAAAAAAAGTTTAAGGGATAGTTAAAATCTTTTATAATGGGATTCATTAAAAAAAAAAAAAAAATTAAAAACTGTTCAACTGCTATAGACGGTTGTTTAACAATGACTGTTTTAAGAAATAATGTTGATGAGCTGATGGATAGTTAAAACAAGACCAAGGAAGATTGCTGCCATCCCAATACAATGCATTAAAAATAGTTATTATTCAAGTAAACACCATTATTTAAACCATAACACACAGAAAAATGGATTTTCCTGCCATACTTGAGGCACCAGAAGTGCTATGGCAAATTGATGCTGCCAATAAAATGATGTGTAAATTGTTTAATGTGAAATCCAAGGCCATGTTGACGTTCATAAAATGCATTTGCATGAAAGTTTTGAGACTATAGTTGTTTTAAAATACCAGCAGTCCACTTTGATTTTGACTGCACTTGAACTAAAATGTATTTCTCCAAAGTAGGTCATTTAAAAAGCCTACCTACAGCAGATAAGACATTATTTGTTTGAAACCTGTACCGACTCCACCTCAAAAGATCGAAACTACTGTTTTAGCATAAAAAAGTATTTAAAAAAATCTAAAATAAATGTAAACATGCTCAAATAAGTCAAATGAAAACCAAAAGTCTATTAATGGAAATTTTTAGTTCAGACAGCTGGGCCATAACGCAAAACCCAGCTCTGCAGCAGTGCATTAAAATGCAATTTGCAAGATCAAACAACCACCTCTTCACAGAGACTGATAAATGAGCATTTAACCTAGGATCAAGTTGTTTATAACTGAAACAAAGTAGAATAACAATAATTAAACCACAATGAAGAACATTGAAAACACAATGCTTTACACGTATTTAAACTGCTTTAGTCTGTTGTTGCATAGAGTGCAGCTTTGTACATATTCAACCACTGAGTTGCTCTAGCTGCTCCTTCTACATTCATTTGACTGATAAATGCAAACAGTGTTCAGCTTTGGTGGGTTTGCATGATTTGTTCAATCTTGTTGCATGTTGCCAGTGTTGATTCTTGTTGATCTCAGTGTTGTATCAGCTGTAGGTGGAGTTCACTGCAGTGTTTTGGCGGATGGCTCTGTGTAGCTTGTTTTTGTCTCAGGGGTGTTGTGTACCACTGTGATCAACTTGATTTTTCAATTTTCATGAGATTTGTTCAGAATGACGTAAAGGGAAAGCTCTGCTTTTGACAGTCAGGGAATGATCCATAATTTATTTTTCACTTGCTTTTTGTTACTTTAGTGCTGTAGAAAACACAAAACGGCACACATACACAAATCTGCAGACTCACCAACTGTGCAAAATGGCGGGGAGTCTCAAAGGGCCGTTTAAACTGAGCTAAATAATAGCCCAGTTAAAACTAATGAGCCAGCAGCGGTAATGATGCCCTGGTCAACAAAACTGACTGTACACAATGACGGGGAGCGGGAAAACAGGATGTAACTCTGACAGAGTGCTGTGTGTGTGTGTCTCCTTCAAGCACAGGAGAAAATCCACTTTGCATGGCTGTGCTGACACAGATGTCAACTGAGTGTGTCACCGGGGCATGCACACGTTTGTGTTTGCTCTTTGTGTGCCGTTTGCAGAAAGCTCACGAGGTGGAGCAGCAGTCAGGCTCCAGAGCGAACCCAGAGTACGTGGACCGAGTGAAGCTGCTGGAGAAAGAAGTGGGCTACTACAAGGACGAAGTTTCCAAAGCTCAGACGGAGGTGGAGAGACTCCTGGACATCCTGCGTGAGGTGGAGACAGAGAAGAATGACAAGGATAAGAAAATTGCTGAGCTGGAAAGGTAACCAGTTATGTTAGAACATTTAGTCTAAATACATTTTGTGCCTATATATATGTTTCTAAAGGCTGTTAACTTACAAACAAAACATTATACTACAAAAGAAGAGTATGAAATGGATATGTACAATTCTTCCTGCAATGTTTTCATATAATGCAAGAAATTCTACTTTTCATCAGTTTTCTTGAAGTAATTTGAAAAAAAAAAAAAAAAAGTTATTTTTTGCTCCTTTTTCTTGTTGTTTTGTGCTGTTGTGCAGATGTTTTTCCCGCTGGAGTTTTTGCTATTTGTTAGTTTTGTTTGTACGTCACTGTTGATCCTGCAATCTTTTTTTAATTGCCTTAAGTTTATTTTCATTCTATTCAATTTATCTTTTCTATTTGTATTTAAATATTACACGTTACAGCATTAAACCCCCTGCAAGAATCAGATTTTGGGATCTTGTGAGTTTTGGGTCGAGGTCTCTGGATTTGGTTTTGATTAATTTAAGAGCTGAGCGGTTTGAAAGTCTGATGGATGAAATGGACTCTGTTGTATTTCTGGTGTTATGGTTTGGCTTTTTGTTTTTGTTTGACATTTTTTCTTCGTTCCACATGTTCATTGTCTCAATGATAAGATCCATGTTGTCAGGACATTTTACGTCTGTGCTGGGAGAGCTTCGTTTAACCACGTTGCTCAAGTGGGAAGAACATGTCGAACCCTAACGAGCACCAGGACTGAAGGTTTATCCCACATTATTTGTACCTGTCAGTCGTTTACTTTCTGATCGGTTACAGTTTTTGTTGGTTTGTGCCGTATAAGTTTGTAATTATGAGGGTGTCATCTTGCATGAACTCTCATGGATCTGTTTCAGTGTTGGATCTAGATGGTTCAGATGTTCCAGAGTGAAACTTGTTTAATACTTTGACTTGGCTGATAGAAAAAATTTCACTTTTTTTAAGATGACATAAAGATTGTTTGAATTATGTTCTTCTCTCATTGACCTACCAAAATAACATAAAAGACAAATATAAGTTATCTTCAAATCTTTAAAATGATAACAGAGACCATATTATTGTGTGTTTTGCTAAATTGTTAGCAGCGTGTTAATTTAATGTTTTTGTCATTTGTTGTCATCTTTACCCACTTTTTTCACTGTTTCCTTTTCTGTCTTGTCTCTTCACTTCCTTAAAATTGATCAATTTTCACTTCTGTTAAACTTCCTTATGTTTTTTTTTTCTTAAACCTCATCCTGATTCATCAATCTGTTCCTTATCTCCCTTTACAAATCTATTCAACCTCATCCCCGCTCCAAAAAAAAAAAAAAAAAAAAAAAAAAAAAAAACTCCCAGCCCTCCTTCCACAATCCATCGCCCCACCCCTCGTCCCGGTGGCAGAGCGCCCTCTGACCCGCTCCCTTCTGTGTCCGCTGCCCCCCAGCAAATAGGGGGCATGGTGTGGGATTTCCTGGGAAAGTGAGTGCTCTGCCCTGGCACTTCAGCTCGGCTGCGTGGTTTAAGCTGTTTGCTCCTGCTGCATCTGGTTTCACCTCCCTGCCTGCTGTTTTTAGGGTTCACGCATCGACTCTGGTTACAGTCCCTGCTGCCTTTACATTCCCCTGCACCTGACACAAAGAGACATGCATTAAAGATGATTATTCTGCACACTTTTTTTTTGTTTTTGTTTTTATTATTAACCGTTTGCTTCTGCATCATAAAGACTGTGGAGCAACTTGCATGTTTGAGACACTGAATGTGTGCAGGAGAGAGTTGATGTTGCATGTAGATTTGGAGACAAAGGTCAGATATTTTCCATCATAATGTGACATTACAATTCTGTAAATTAGAATATTATATCTACATTACACATATAACAATATATGTTCTTGGGGTTAACATAGTTCTGGCTTTAAATGCATCGTCCTGTTTTAAGCAGGCCTTTATTTGGTGGTGCTTTCTGAGCAGCAGATGGTGCTCTCTGTTGTTGGCTGTTTGTGTAACGATGCATGATCAAGTCCAGTCACACGGAGGGATTCAGCCACAAATTTAGACACTCATGCTGTCACATGTAATTCGTATACATGTCAGGAACTGCACTTGTTTAAATTGTGAATGATCAATGCCAATAATCATATTTATTCTGCCACTACTGTCCTTTTAGCAGATGATTTTATGCAGGCCTTGGTGAGGTTTTTCCAATTAGGCATGGACCAGTATGGGATATATCCTGGTGGACTTTTTTATTTTTTTATTTTTTACATTTATATAGGATAAGAAATATTTACTTAAACTTTTATATACATACTTTATTTTAATTAAAATGAGAATTGTAACTAATATCCCTTCTGCTATGGTTATATAGTTCTAAAATACTGCACTGTATATATATTTTTTATTGTGCACTTCTGATAGACAAGCCATGATCATCTGAGTCTTTTTAATACTGGAAACTTTTCCAAACTGCAGACTTTGTCTCTTTTTTTTTTAAACAAGGGGAAAAGTTTGTGGTAATTTTCCTCCTTTGAGCATCAGCTGACTGACAGCTTACACCAACAGGTAGGGGAGGGGGAGCACTATCTATCCATTATCTAAAAAAGCTAAGTCTGGTCCTCTGGACATTCAAAAAACAAAACAAAACAAAGCAAAAAAAAAATTTAGAAAC
>JARVLU010001354.1:25833115-25850353 GCA_031762415.1 Simpsonichthys santanae
ATCTATCTATCTATCTATCTATCTATCTATCTATCTATCTATCTATCTATCTATCTATCTATCTATCTATCTATAACTTTTTTATGTAAACTTAACAATGTGCTCGCATAACTTTAAAAAATGCAAAGAAAAAAAACCCCATCAAAATCACATATAGTTTGCTAAATTTGTTAACTGTTGCATAATTTATTACCCCAAAGTTTTGAATTTGATTTTGTTTTTATGTTGAAATTTCTTCAGCACTAGCAGATATTGTATCTGTAAACATCTAAAACAGGTTTCTAACAACATGACGTGAGCGTTCAGCTGGTTCCTGTTACAAACCAACGCATAAATAAAAAAATTCTGTTGTCATTTTAAAATTAAACTTGATATAAAGTTTTCTAAAACTTCATGCTTCATTGTATTTTTTTGAGTTGATGAAATGTTTAAACAAAAAGCCACCAGTATTTAAAAAAAAGATAACCAGCAAACATTTTCATTGATATTTACTGTATCATTTCTTTAAGTTTATAACAGCTACTTAATTTCCCCTCATGTTGCTGATGATTAAAATCAAATATTTAAAATTTGTTAATTCATAGAACAACCACATGCATACAATGACTTGTAAAAAATGCTTATTGTGTTTCATCTGCTTCAAAGTGGAAAGTAATACTGAATGCTTTATTTGAACATTTTAAGCTAAACTGCATTTGATGGAAAATCATCATACTTTTTACTCAACTAGACAGGACTAGACTTTGCATGGTAATATTTCACAATAAAGCGAAGATATAACACATGACATCATGGAAAGTGTTAAATTTGTATATTTTTGGTTTCTGCACATTACCAACCTTTTCCAATTGTGTCGACTGAAATCAAAGTTTAAGAAAGAATGATGCACAAAACAACTTGAAAACACAAGAGGTCTTTTTCTTCTACCTTTTCACAAACTACTTTAAACCCTTCATGTTTCAGTGGTGACTCTTTATGAAAATGTACTTTTAAAACAGCCTGATCCTTGCAGTTACAGCATCAGGCTATGTACACACTGACTTCTGAGTATAATTAATTTAATGGTACATTATTATATCAGAAAGTGACTTGGGTTTGTGGTTACAGTCTCTTCTTCACACACAGGATGATGAGGAGGGCATTTGGGCATAGCTTTGGCAGCCAAAGTTGTTTGGAGGGGTAAGATAAACTTCATCACTAGTTTTTAACTTCATTTGTCCAGCACCTACTCCCTGACATCATTTTATCTTTTACCTTCAGATGACTCGGTCACTACTGGAGGAGCACGGCCATCCCATGATGTTAAAACACCCCCCAGTTAATTTTTTTTTACCTTCAGTGAATCAGTTCTTGGAAACAGTGGGAGCTTTTTGTTTTACTGTTTTCTTTTTGAGGAAAAAGAGGAGGTGCTCGGGTGTGCAGATTCTGCACTGGGACTGACAGCTGAGCAGGTAAGAAAAGCACAATAAATAAAATTTGCCTGATTCTTTTTTTGTTTCCAAGCTGCATCTGTGACTGCTTTTATATGTTTTCACAAAGGTGCCGTGGGACCTCCGATCTGACTGAGCAGGAAGAACATCCGCCACTTCGTTTGCAAACAGTTCACAGTGATGGAGAGACAGACAGTCTGTTGCTACGACAGACTTGATCACCATAGAAACAGAGGTCTCAGAGAAGACACCTCACCTGTCGGTCGCCTGCTGAATGAAGCCTCTTCATCCTCCCAGCTGAGATCTCATGACAGTCTCTGCCAGCCCAGAATTATTTCCATCATCTTACATTGACTGTTTTACCTGCCTGACGCACTCCTCAGGCTCTGACTGGCTCCTCGGCCTGACGTCCTGTTTCCTCCATCCTTGCTGCCTTCCTGACCCCCGCGGTGACATCTGACCCCGTCACGTAGCTCTCATGACTCTCAGTGTGCTCATCAAGTTATCAATGAGCTGTATTTATTTTGTGGGACACAGGGCCTGATTATTCCACTTTCACACATCCTCCATGAAGGTCCATCTTTTAATGGTCTCATCCGGAGCTTTTGTCATTGCAATGGCATCCTCACGTTCCAATCATTTTAGGTTTTCTGTTGACATTTCTTATTGGCACAACAAAGTACTTTTGGCTAACCAATGGGAGCGCCTCGAGCCTTTCCGCGTTTCCTTGGGTGCACGTGCCCCGCACGCTTTAGGTCTAAATCTGAAAGCTGTGGCTCCCATCAGCATCTTTTTATTCATGTTACCTCACTTCAATCAGAAGTAGTCACATAAAAATCAATCTATGCAGATGTCAACCTAGAGGGGATGTTATTTATTTATTTATTATTATTATCCATATTTGAATCAGTGTAAATTATTAATTATCCAATCAAAGCGACCAAGAAAACGGTCAACAGATTATCATAATTTTATGAGACTATGCACCTCCTCTGTGTTGCAGGAATTTTTCTTAATGGTGCTTCTGCTGGTGCTCCGACTAAATGGTATCAGAAGATCTAACCAGAGCATCTGTTAATCCTTTTACAGTTGAGGGACTTGATCCCGCTCCAGGCTTCATAAACAACTGTAAACGACTGCTTTGTACATACAGTTCAACAGAGAGGGGCTTTGTGAACAATGTTCAGAATCACACACATTTCCCTAGAGATATATTACAATTGATATTGTGACTATGACGTGGTGAAAGAGTTCAGTAGATGTTTCTAAAATCTGAACTTCAGGCAAGGTCCTGCTCTCCTCATCCTTCTTCTCTTCCAGCAGTAGTCTGTGTGACCTCCCCCACACATGGTGACTCGTTTTCTCCTTCTCAACAAGGTGGCCTGTGCCTCGTAAAATATGTATACATAAGATAGATATGCATATATTATACATATAGAGAGAAATCTATACAGTATGTCTATATGTGTTCAAAAAAATGTTTCAAACTGACAAGATATGACCCCCCCACCCCCTTTATAGTTATTTTTCTAACTGGCTGTAGGTCAGAGATGTTTTATTTAGAGTTTCATCTATGCTGTGAGAAAACCCTTCAGCACCAAGTTAACATTCCTTGTCTGAAAATGCAGGACAGCCCTAATAAAAAACAGCTTTAGAGCAGCAGTAAAAGGTCAACCTAGAAGTGTATCCAGATTCATGGATAGTCTAGAAAAGAAAATGTAATTACATTCCTTCCTAATAAAAGGTGAAGTTCAGATCTTTGAAAGTGGAGCTCTGTGTGGAACAGTTGGGAATAATTATTAATGTTTAGAACAACTTCACTTTGGAGAGACGGGACTGATGAGCAAACAGGAAGTCTGATCCAGTCGTGAAAACTATAGAGTAATTCATGCAAATGCTATTTTATAAACTTTTACTTTATTGTCAGTTTCACCCGCTTCGGATGGTATCATCCATTAAATAGTTAGTTGTTATCATCCCCATACGTAGCGTTCAGAATGGCCCTCCTCTACCTCCTAGTAGGTTTAAAGGTACGTCCTTATCGCTGATAATACGGTCACGTGGTTAAGCTTTGAGTCAAGGGTCTGGGGCAGGAGTCTGCAACCTGCGGCTCTGGAGCCACATGCAGCTCTTTGGTCCCTCTGCAGCGGCTCTTTCAAGCTTTAATCAAAGCTAACTTTAAACTGAAATTTATTGGTTCTTATAATAACAAAAAGGGCTAGTTTGAGCAATTATTCTGTAATTTCCTTAGCAAATATGTGATTACTAGAACTAATAGGAGTAAAACATACTTTAACTTTATTTATTCAAAGTAGGGTACTTAATTTTTCCACAATTAAAAGTTTTTACCTAGACCTGCATAGTTCATTGTTATATTTTTTTCATTTTTAATTGGGAATGTACATATTACTTTTCCTTCTTTACAAGAATCATGTCTTTTATTTTGTCTTAAAATGTAAAAATATACCAAATGTTAAAAAAAAATCATTAGATATTTTCATTTTTACAATGGCCAGAAAAGTGTCCTGCAACAATGTCACACAAGAGTTCGGGTCTTAGGAGGTTTAAGTGGTTTGCAGGCCACCAGTTGAGAATCACAGTTGTAGCAGGTTTGTGGCTCCATACACATTTAATTTAGTGAACAAAAGGACAGAAATGGCTCTTTTGTATTGTAAAGGTTGCAGACGCCTGGTCGGGGGTTATGTTTAGGGTCAGGGTTAGGTTAAGGCTCAAGGGTAAAGGGATTCAGTTTAGGGTCAGTGGTCTGGGTCAGGTGTAGGTTTAGGAAAAGGGTTACATAAATCTAACTAAATTACACTTATGGTTTTACTTGTGAGCCGCGATGCATATTATCACTGACAAAAATGTAACTTTAAACCTACTACGAGGTAGGAGGGAACAGTCTGAGCGCTATCTATGGGGATGACAACAACTAATAACGTCCATTTAATGCACTGATAACTGTCAATTTCACATTTCACTGATATTTATGTAGGATTTTATGGTTATTTGAAAGCTCTAAGTGCAGAACTCTCAGTTCACCTTGAGGTATTTCCAGTAGAAATATATGGAATAATTCAAAACTGCCAGAGGGGTGAGACCGTCAAAATAGTATTTGCATAAACTGGTAAGAAATGTTTGAGTCTGGAGTTGTCTTAAGATGACAACAATCCATTTTCATTTTTACCCCGCTCGGGCTAATTGTTTGTTAATCCAGTCAAAATGAACTTGATTAATCCAAATTGAGGCTGTTCAAACAGCTACGTGTATCAGGTAAGATATTCATTGTTTAGAACGTTTCCACAGAACCCCACTTCAAACCATCTGAACTCTCCCTTTAATGTCAGTACAACTCAGCTGAAGCCCACTTGGCCTGTGGCGACAACTTTAAAAGCAGAAACAAGTTGCTTTGCATCGCGCAGCTCACACAGGCAGCGGTGAGATTCTGTCTGCTTGCACTTGTGAACGAGGACGAACAAACCCTCCTCCAACATGAGGTTTCAGTGACTCTGTCTGGATGCATTTGCTTTGTGTGTTTTTGTTTGTGTCATGTGAGCAGAGGTGATGTGTGTTACTGTGGCAGCTGATCAAGTAAAGAAACTAACGTGTGGTGTTACAGTATTAAAGAATCAGACTGTTACTAATCCCCTCTTCCTTCCTTTGTCCTCACAGTGCCTGTGTGTCAAGTATCAGGTGTTTGTGTGCGCCTTTAAATCCACCCTGACTTCACAAATCAAGTGTCATCTTCTACGTCTGATTCCCTGTCACAGACCGAGTCAAGAACTTGTTGCATTAACTTTTTATTTTTATTATTTTTATGAAGGAAAGTCAATGCAAACAGACAGAGGAGCAAAAATCCTCAAAGTTCTCCATCAGGGCGTGGTGGAGTACAAAGCCTCCATTTTCAGGTCCTTATCTACTGAATACTTGAAGTAGGGAGTTTTCCTACCATAGCATACATGATTTACACAGTAGACAACATAGAACATTTTAATTGTGCCCATGCATGCTGACTCTTATGTGCCAAATGAAGGTGACGATAACGTAGATAATCTCCTGCTGTCTGTGCAGAGGGATTTCTCTACTGTTGTGTCAAAAATAATAATAAAAAATAAAAGAAAATCTAAAGCGACACTAAGGTTTAGACAATGGGGCTGCTAATCTGGGTTTAGACTAAAGGACTAATCCTAGAAATAAAGGAGAGACTTGCACTTAGTTTGTGTCAAAGTATAAGAAGTAAAGGCTTCATCTGTGCCTAGAAGCAGCTGTGTAGAAAAGTATGTAGATTCACATTCTCATGTCTAAAAGGCCTTCAAAAGAAGTTTAAAAAAAAAAGCCTGCTCTTCACTTTCTCGTTATTGCTGTAAACCTTTTTTAGGGTTTTTTTGTTGCTGAAAACTTTTGAACAATTCACTGTGACCAATGCCAGAAGTAATTTTTGTTTGACTGAGCAAATGTTGCATTTATTTTTACTTTTTCTCAGTTCTTAAGCTTTATATTTTCTATCATTTCTGCTTATTTAATATGCCAGTTTGAGACTGTACTATTTATAAAAGTAAATGTTTTGAGCTGTATAGTAAAAAAAAGAGCTAGGAACTAACTCAAATGTGTGTCCAGCATGCTGAATGATCGTTCGTTTGGACGTGAGCTCGTCTCCGACATGCGTCATTCCTTGTCCATTAGCTGCATCTGCATTGTGACGGTGTGATGTCGTGTTCGAGACTGACGTGTGTCTCACTTACTGTGTCCCCTTAGTAGACAGCCTGTGCAGTTTTGTGAGAGTGCAGCATGTTTTTTTTTTTTGGAGGGGATTTTATTCAGAAAAAGAGTCTATGTGTGTGTGTGAGTGCGTTTGGGTGTGCACAACTGCAAGTGTGTGTGTATTTGTTATGAAATATGTAAGAGAAAAATTCTATTAAAAAAAAAAAAAACACTATCATGTCCCAGACCAGGAAAAAAAAAAAAAAAGTGAGACTGTGCACGTTTTGAATGACCCATGGGAACGCAGCATTGGGTTTGCATTTTTTTATTTTATTTTTTAAGTATTGGGAGGCTGTCCTCAGTGCCCCTGTTTGCTATCGTCTGTGCTGTATCAGAATAATACTATTGAGTGTTGGCCAGCTTGTTTATATCCATCAAATAAAGGTGACTTTCTTTCTGTCTTTGTTGCTGATTTTCTGCCCTAATTTAAAATGTTTCACCTCAGCAACTGCACTTTTATAATGTTGCTTTAACTGTCCGTGTTCATAGAAAAATTGAGTTTCACATAATATAACCTGCTGCCTAGAGTGACAAAGCAAATACTTCAAAGTGTAAAAACAGTGTTTAGTATTTATTTATGCCTGTATATCATGAAAAACAAATACTGAAATGTTTTGTACAACACAACTTTGGAAAGGATATGAACAGTTAATATCTTACCTGTCGCAGATAGCGCTTTGAACAATCTCAGTTTGGAATAAAAGAGTTTAATTCTGCACAAATTGATGAGTTAACAGCTAGGGCATGACAAACAGTGGATTGTTGCCGTCTTGAAACTGCAAATCTGAAGAATTTCGTAGTGGTTCAAATGAACGTTATTTTATATAAACTTTTTTGAATTTTTGTTTTCCCACAGTAAAAGCACTTATGTCTGAATGGGAGTGTATATGCCTGGACAGCCTCTTTTCTTGCAGTAAGCCAAGAATACATAAAAAAGGTATAAAACTTATAAAATAAGAGTCCCTGATTTGTTTGAAGTGTTTCCACTAAACCAAGTCTGTTTTAATTCTGCTTGTAGCCGTCATCAGTTTAATTTTGCGTTTTACATTACATTATACAACTCCATTTTTTTTTTGGACGGCAGCTGATTTCACTTTCAAAATAAAACATTTATGCCCTCTTTAATCACTTCAACAAGCCATGGTCCCTGTGTCTGCTGTTAGTCGTGTCTTTTGAGTTGACAGTTCTGGAGCGTTAACGCCCCTTCATGAAGCTGTTCAGCAGACGATCCCCTCTCTCCGAGAGCCAGTAACCCGCCATGGCTGCCGCTGCTCCTATAAAAACAGATGTGTAGACCAGATCGCCCTTGGCTGCAAGTGTAGCCAAAGCACAAAGCACCACCCCGAAAAACATTTGCTGCAGCACCTCCAATTCGTCGTCCTGGATGTCTTCAAACAGACCTTTCTCCTGAACACCTGCAGGGGGCGACCAAGGGCGAAAAAGAAATGCTAGATTTTCTTTTCTCTGTTTTTAAGCACCCACACAGCCAAAAAACTGCACTCACTGGGCAGCTGTTTCCTCACACAAACATCGTTCTTCTGGATGAAGCCGTCGGCGCACTCACAACGGAACGAGCCTTTCGTGTTGATGCAAATCTCATCCAGACCATGACAGGCGAGCACCCTGTCACTGCATTCATCAATGTCTGAGCAAATCAAACCATAGATTATTGCAATATCCATATAGCACACATACTTTTGTTTATCATCATTTGTAGTTACCTAAACATTTGTGCCCTGTCAGTCTGTATCCAGGAGCACATTTTCTGCAGCGAGCTGGTCCACTCCCCATACAGCCCACACAGGCCACATCACAACCTGGCAAACCAGAAACCATTTACTTTTTTCACTGACAGATCACACTCATCCTCATCTGTAGCAACTATTATAAATAAACGGGAAAAAAAAATAGTATCAGATAGGACACAATATTTAATTTTAAAATACACTTGAAAGTGTTTTAGTTTCCCTTCCAAGTTAAATAAAATATATTTCTGTTGTGCTGAAGAAGAATAGTTTTTCTGGTAAGACTTAAAAACAAAACAAAATGGTGTCACAATTATTTAAAGTGCATTATGA
The DNA here is from genome assembly GCA_031762415.1 of Simpsonichthys santanae. NCBI lineage: Eukaryota > Metazoa > Chordata > Actinopteri > Cyprinodontiformes > Rivulidae > Simpsonichthys > Simpsonichthys santanae. The sequence goes on from JARVLU010001354.1 coordinate 25,841,385, forward strand.
ACATTTGAAGCCTACACAAATTACATAACAATGAAGGCATTTTGTCTTGAGTAATCAAGCTTCAATAATATGTTTGCAAAATTCTTTAAGTTTTACGTTAAATCTTTAAAACCTTATAAGCCACTTTTTTTTCTGACCAGTAGGCTTTATAGAGTCTTTTGGGGCGTGGGCTGCCTCAAATTCCACCTGCTGTAGAATTTTCCAAAATCAAAATATAAACCGACAAAATATAATTTTCCAAGTAACCTGTATACACCCAGTATGAAAAATATAATGCACATGCAATACAGTAGTCCCTCGCTACTTTGTGGTTCGTTCATCGCTCTATCACTGTTTTTCAAAATGAAACATGACACGCAATTGGCTGATTGATGGATGAGCCATACAATGGGCATGGAATTATTATTTTTAATTATTTAGCACCTGCTGCACATTTGTGCAGCCCATAGCTGCAGAAAAAGCTTCCTCCTGCACCTCAGTGCAGCCCTTACTGCAGGATAAACTTCCTGCTGCAGCTGATCAGCTGTTCTGCGTGCAGAGCTGAGAAGTGGGCGTGGCCAAGAGCGCTTGCAGATGGCAAAGATCTGACAAGGCAGGGAGATGAAATCATGACATTCTGTGCTCTTTTAGAGCTTTAGACATATTGTTTAGAATATTGCAAGAGTGAGGGAAGGGTTTAAAATGCCTTATATATACATACTAAAATAAACTATTACTTACCACCTGTTCTGTTATTCCTACTGCACAGTTTTTCACTAATCGCAGGGCTTCAGGGTACAGATCCCCCGCGATAAATGAGGGACTACTGTACACATAATTTAGAAAACAATTTGATGCCAAGAAAAATTAAAAATATTGTAGTTAGTATTATTTAATTGTGCTGGGACCAAAATATTGTATGAATAGTTTTTAATACTGATGTGTGTAATCTAAATTTTTGCTGTGTTTTTAATATTAGTTCTTTTACAACTAATATTAACTAGTGAGATACTAAATAATAAACTTGAATCGTTCACGAAGTTCCAAAAAACAATTTTCTGTTTCATTAATTTGAGGATTTACTGCTTTTCTTTCTTTCAGCACAAACGATTCGTCTCATAAACCGTTCAAAAACATGCAGCAACATTTATTTTTTACTGCACCGAGTTAAATTATTTACTTCACATTTCTGCAAACTTTGCCAAGACGTGTGATATTTTATCCCATCATTGAAGTACTGACCTCTGCACTCAAAGGATCCGTGTGTGTTTAAGCAGTAACTGTTCTCCAAACAGTTCCCCAGCTCCGTGCTGCACTCGTCAATGTCTAAAACAGATGGAATGCCTGATGACACACACTGCAGCTATTAAGCCATCCAGAACAATGCCGACACTTTTACAAACATTACCAACACAGGTGTAATTATGAAGAGTCCACCCAGGTCTGCACTCTTCACAGTGGACTCTGTCTGGCCCTGAACACTTGCTGCAAGCATCTGGACAGCTGTGCACCCGGACAACCACCAGCAGCAGCAGCAGGCTACAGTGAAGCCACATCCCCCCCATCTGACCAGAACACACAAGCTGTTAGTGTCCTGCAAAACATCTGGCATCATGGGGTCAAAACACCAGGCCAATGTACAATCCTAAAGAAAAAGTACATGTTGCAGATTGCAGTTATTGTTTATTATAAACCAGAAGATTTCCAAAAAGCCTGCACCTTTAATATAATCAAATAAAATTACAAATTGACTAAATATCTGACTAAATATGCACTTCAACAGTTTTAATACATGTACAATAATCCATCCAGTTTCTTTTCGAGTGTTTCACATCTGCAATACAAAATAAACGTTCGGGCATTCCCAACTTTTGATCAAACATCTTACATTGCAAAAGTATAACATTCAAAGGTCTCATTTAAATAACTTTCTACGACATAAAATGACACGTTGCAGATTTGTGTGTTAAAACAAATGTCTCCCAGACTGAGCTATTTATATGTCGCAGGTTCAGATTTCACCCTAAAACGTAATAAACCCGTGCAGTAATGTGATTTTAAAAACAGCCTCGATACTTTAGTGTATGTTTTTACCTCCGTGGCACAGGCGTGTGCAGCGAAGAGCGTTTTTAATTTTAAATCAAGTGAATCCAGCCGACACTTGTCCAATCTAATTTCTTCGTTTGTTTGGAAACTTCAAAACTAACAACTTTCTGAACGAGCGGGACCTGAAGTATCCAAGCCCAAATGATGACACCGCTCCGCTAGGAGGTGCTAAACTATTTCAACAAGCACACCCAAGCACTGGTAAACTGACACCAAAACTAACCAATCAGATTGCGGCATACCACGCCAGGAGGCCAATCACAGCTCCAATGGGCGGATAATGGGGGATGGATTTAAAGGGATAGTTCTGATCTTTTGAACTTGATGTGGAGGTTATAAATTACTCTACCTGTTGTGGACTTATCGTCAAACATCATCAATCTAGAGAAACAGAGTTTAATTCTGGTCAGACGTTGGTTGCCTGTTTAGTTTATGTTTTAGTGTTCATCTTAGATCCTTATTTACTATTCGTTTTACACTTTATATTTTACTATTTGTAACTGGGGCCTTGCGTACATAATTTTGTTCCACCTCATGTGCCACATGTATGTGAATTGACAATAAATTTGACTTGAACTTGAGGCTCAAGAGTGATAAGGCTCATGTAAATTATATTGTAAGTGCTTACGTCACAGACGCTCAATAAATCTTCACTGTCAAGTTAATAAAAATCTACATATTATGCACTTGTTTGCAGGAACAATCAGTAACAAATTTAACTATAGTGCTTTTGGTGCATCAAGGAGATCTTCCAGCAGCTTTTGCCAGAAGAGCCATAATGCAAAACTGACTGTGTGAAAGTTGACAAAACACCATTTTTAGGAAGCACTATTAAATTAATAAGAGATTAGAGTTGTTTTAAATGTACTCATTGCAAAGTCTGACATCAAACAGAAGTAGGTTACCCTGGACTACATTAAATGGACAAATTTAAGAGTTTAATCAAGTAGTTTTTCTAAATATCCTGATGCGCATTTCTGAAATGTGGATCCACTCTCCGAGACAATACAGCACTTGGCTGAATCTGCTTAAAACCACATAAGGTTTTTGTGTAGGTAAATAAACATGAAGACTGGGACAAAAAAAACAAAAAAAAAAAAAAAAAAAGCAATTTAAAGACGGTTTAGATGGAAATCTGCGGTTAAAACACAAAAGAAAAGAGAAAGGACAACTAAGACAAGAAGTTAAGAATAAATATCAAGGATCATGCATGCAGGGTGGTGGAGTGTCATAAAGACAAAAGCATTTATGCACCCAGTTTCACAACATTTCTGCCAAACCAGTAAGTTATGGTAGGAAAACACTGCATTAATGTATTTTAAACTCTAACACAGAATATTTATGACTCAAATATTTATGTCCAGTCTGTGATATGTTGACAAGCATATTTAAATGTAGAGCGTTTTTGAAACTTATCAGCATATTTTACTCAACACATATGAATGTGAACTTGTATCCAAACTGTCAGGCATCTGAATCCCAAACAGCTCCTTCATGAGCGTATCCATCTCTGATCTGTTTCAGATTTTTCCAAAGGTAAACAAACACACGTGGTGGTAGCAAATTTTGCTTAAAACATCTCAGTTAAGTGCATGAAAACCATCATTATGAGATAAATTCTGTGCAGATTTTTTTTTCATTACTTTTCATCATTTTTGGACTGCTCTTTAAGACCTGACAACGAGTACTTTTAAGATGACGTGCAATCAACTTTGCTCTCAGCTGATCTGTGACAAGCCATGAGCTCGTCACTCCGGTCAGAACGTTCTCCACCCGAGGTTCTTCAAACAGCATGTATTAAATGACCAAACCTCCTAACAGAACCTCACTTCAAAAGATCTAATTATTTATTTAGGTTGGATACATACATCTTGATAAGTGCATGCAGAATAAAACGTGTCACGTTGTTTGCATTTCAAGTTAATCTCATGAAATACTACTGTTAAACATGATGTGAATAAATTAAATCGTTTCTGTCCAGATTAACATTTCCTTCTGTAAAATAAATATTGTAGCTACAGGCTCATTTTAAATTATGTTTTGTATACTTTAATGCAGCCATATTTGTGCATATGTGTGTGGGTTTTCAGAAAACTGCACAGCCCAGCTGCTTAAGATAAACACTTTTCTTTTTATCACAAAATATATTTCTTAATTTAAAATAACGGGTAATTTAAAATAACGGGTGTTAAAATGTCTCTTCTTCATCATACTCAGTTCATATTCAGCATATCCTTCACTCTGCCACAATATTCTTTGGGACACCCACAAAATATTTACACGATGATGTTTGATAAGTCCATTTCCTCCATCAGTTTTAGGGTTTCACCTCCACGCCAATCCATGTCCTTCTGCTGGGGTCCATCTTTGTTTCTACAACGGTTAGTTCAGCGAGGAGCGTCTGAGTCTGAGAGGGGAGGTGGAACAGAGGCAGACCTCGAAGCAGCTCTGGTAAACTCTTATGACCGCTGTTTTTGTGGCTGGTGTCAAAGTTCACCAGCACAAAGCGCTCGGCCGCCCTGCCCAGCTTCCTGTGTGTGTGGATAAGAAACAGTGATGCAGTGAACAAGTCTGAATAAGGAGACGTCAGCTGCTGAAGGTTCTCCACTTCTCCATCTCTGTGTAAGTGGGTCCACTCCTCTGTTCTTTTTGAGGTGTTTGGGGTCAATACAAGCACAACTCGACCCCCCATGCTGTCCATCCTCTGCAGCTGCGAGTACAGCCACAAAAGAGGTCCCTGGGAGCACTGCTCCTTCCTGCTCCACTGGTCCACAGACACACTGAAGCCCTGGCTGCAGAGGAGGGACCCCAGCTGATCAATGGACTCTGAAACACCAACATCCTCATCTGGGGGGCTCAGCAGCACCACGTGACCCTTCCTGCCAACTTGAAATGGAAAAGCAAGAGACAGATGGATTTATTGTGAATTCATATTTAGCAGAGGTTATAAAAGGAGAACTCACTCTTCACAAATCCTCCATGACGCCAGCTCCATGCCCATCCTGCAAAAGTTAGAATGCCACAGGTAAATATGATTAACAGCTTTTCTAATTCACAACAGCATCTTGAGATAAACACCTCATTTTTATATGAGCCAAAAAGCAATTCAAGATCTAATCAACATGATGACGTCTATGGAGAGACTGAAAGAAAGGAGCTTTTGTTGGGGGGCGCTTTGGGAAATTCCAACCAGCAAACAATTCACCTTTTGTCATGAACTGCTACCAGTTCCACCAAAAAATTGGATATGGTGGTGTCTTTTTCATGGTGTGCTGTAAAATGTATTACACTTTTAACAATGAGTGGGGGAAGATAAGGAAAACTTACTCTTGACAAAGTCATGGAGGCAATAAATCATGAGCACAGTCAAACAAACGAGCAGCATTGCACCAACAACCAGGAGACTCCAGCGCCATCTGCCAGCTGCAAAAAGCAAAACAGAAATTCTCCATGAAATACTCAGAAACACTACTGGATTTTAGGAGACCAAATTAACTCATTTAATCGTAAACCTTTTCACACTTACAGTCACTGGAGCAAAACGGGCCAAATTTCATTTCATTAATCTTCACCTGCGCAAATAAATAAACACAGTTTAGACATACAACTTTTTTTTTTTTTTTTTTTTAATTTATGGACATATCTAAACTTTTACCATGACACACTGTGAAGACTGTTCATTGATGTTTTCAAAGGCGCCTTCTCTTTCCTAAAAAGGGAGAAATGTGTTATTTATTACAGATGTTATGCAGCTAGACCAGGGCTCTGCAACATTTACGATCAAAAGATCCATTTTTACGCCTTTGTTCACTACATTAAACTTGTCCGTGGCCACAACAACCTGCTACAACTATGGTCATCAACTGGTGGCCCATGGGCCACTTTAGGTTTGCTGGAGGGGACTTTTGTGGCCAGTAAGGGTGACATTATAGAGCTAAAAATGCCTAATGATTTTTAACATTTATTAAAGAAAAAGACCAGATTGGGGAGGAATTAGTATTTACCTTTTTTTTTATTAAAAAAAAAATCTATAAACTATGATGGCAGTTCTTTATAAAAAGAAATAAAGCATCAAGTCAAAGTATGTTTTACTCTTTGTATTCGTGCCAGTGTTCGCATTGCAAAAGAAATGACAGTTAAACTGTCGTAACCAATCCTTTTTTGTTGTTTGTTTAACCAATAAAATATAGTTTTATGTCAGTTTTGACCAAACATTGAAAGAGACAATGCAGAGGGACCAAAGAGACGCATGTGGCTCCAGAGCCGTATGTTGCAGACCCCTGAGCATTAAATTACACCAATTATCTCCACTGTAGATGAAAAAAAGGTATGAAATGATGCACAAGTCCTCTGCAATATTCCACTACAAAAGCATAAAACATGTCTGATATCTTATTGAAGAATTACAACAAATATAAACCATTTGGAACTGGGGGGATTTAGTATTTTAGTTGTGGTATGGTTCAGAGAAAAACAAAGTAATGATGAAGGGGAAAAGACTTCAAGTGCACCGTGTTCTTACCCAAAGTCCCTGCTTGCTGTTCTGTTTCCATTTAACCTCCGACAGCTGCTGCATGGCAATGATTTCTTTACAGTTACTCTTATAGCAGAGCTGCACCGTCCCCTGTAGCCTGCAGGGAGCAGACAGGCTCCATAACAGCATTGCATTTCCATCCCTCATTTTGCTCTGGTTTACATTCACTGACACATTCCTCCACATGTTCGGTTGTAAATAATGTGGAAATTCTGAAACAAACAAACAAAAACAAAAAATTCAACATAACTCAGACATATAAAAAGTGGACTGACCACTTTGACTTTAGTTTGTAAAGGACATTAGAAATGTTGCTGAGAAAGACGTGAGGTCTGACCTTTGCCCTTGAAAGGACACTTCAGAGCACGCCTTGATGTTTGACCTGTCTCGTACCATGCCTGCAGCACATGAAAACACTCACACCATATTATCCTTCTGGATGAGATGGTTTATGTTCAGCTGAAAGACACAAAGGTGACTCTACCTTGAGACAAATGCAGGGGGCCACAGAATACAGTGGGATGAACGTCTGGTCCAATTTCTAGAAAATATTGAACACATCATGACTTTACTTAACATAATGTGGGGTTTGTCAGACATACAGCAGCCTACATTAATTACCCTGCTTATTTTAATGTCAGCATTAAAGTAAACACATTACTAACCTCACTGTGGTGTACTGTATATTTTAATCCAGAACAGAAGTGAGTCAAAATTTACCCAACAATGTATTTACTTTTTTACTGGTAAAGAAATAAATGAGTGACAACAGTCTCAGAGTTTTTCTTGCCATAATTAGATGGGTTGGATATGATGAAAGTCTGGACTAGAGTCAATATTTAACAGAGTATATGAAGGGTTGGATCAGGTCTGCCAGCTTTGTTAACTCCCTTTAATAATAATACTGTATAAGATATGTCCTTTAGATTGAAACAGAACAAGAGTCTTGAATTGGAAATGTAAAGCCTTAAATGCATTTTTTTATACTGACAATTCAGACTATCCTCAGAACATTCTGAGTTTGCATTTATTGAGCCATTTCATTAAAACAACAACAACAAAAACATGAGTGTGTGTTTGTGTTTACATATATTTAGAAAGTTGTGTCATTTTGCAGTGATTTTATTATTTGAACAAAACACTGAGGACAGACTCAACTGAAAGAATAATGTGACATTCTTTATAAGTAATAACCTCTAAAACAAGCACGTGATCCCAACCGACACACTTACGTTAAATAAATGAAAAGTTATGCTCTTTTCATTGTAATTGGGTGAAACAGTGAAAGATGGGCGATCATGTAAATGCATGTTTCCATCAGTGCATGTTTGTCTGTTAGCAAAATATGTATTTAACCACTGGATTAAATTGAACTAAAATTGCAAAAAGTAATTAGTGGTTGTGCTGATACATTTTTTGGAGTCAACTCAATTCAAGATGGCAGCCACAGCTAATCAAGTGGTTTTGATTCAGTCCTTCTTGAAAATTTTGAGCTCAAACTTTGATGTGTTGCTGACTGAGAAACTTTGGCATGATTCTCTGTGACAATATGCACTCTTTCATCAGATGCAAGTTTATTTATGAACATAATTATTATAATACTGATCTCATAGGTTCACAAATTACAGAACTACACACCCAGGCCTCCATGGGTTTTGACAGAAAACACTAGCTTGTTTGTCAGCATGCAATGATTTTGATTTTTACGCAACTATTTGAGAAAGCAGTTTAATCCTGAGGCTGCGGGTTCAAGCCCACGTTGCAACAGAAAGTTCTTCCAGGGTAAAACAATTACCAAATCTTTCACATGAGTTTGCTCATTGTGGCAACCTCTGAAGAAAGGAGCAGTCAAAAGAAACTTTAGTTGAGAAAACAGTTAAAAGGATTTATTAAGAAACATGCCTGGTTGGATAAACTTATACATGCTAATTTTAGGTTTGTCAACCATAAATGAGGAGTGTATAAAAAAAATAAAAATAAAAAAACTCAAAATTGTTATGCTAAATAGACATTACTATTCAGTCTGCCTGACGTGTTTTGTAGTTTTTCTATAGTATTTTTGCTTTGTATTCTTTGCTGTTACTTCAGATGGTGTTTCCTCTTTTTACTTTGGTAAAATATGTTCAGGATAAAGGAACGTGACAGCCCGAGACCATCTTTGGGCCGCAGCGAGAAAATCAGGCTCAGACACTGATTGGTTGAATTTTCTGCAGCTGAGGAATAAATGCACAACTGCCATCAAAGCTGCAAAACGTAACTATTTCTTATCTCAAACCTCCAAAAATCTAAACGACCCTAAAAAATTCTGGAAAACCATCAAATCTCTCTCAGGCACCCCCCAATCATCGGA